>JACYXH010000653.1:400000-428289 GCA_026745465.1 Lota lota
GCGAGGAGCCCGACCCCTATACATTGCCAGCTGAGCTCTGTGGGGGGGGACACAGTGAGCCGGAACTGTCATTTTCCATAGAGTGGCCGTCAGTGAGCTGCTTAAGCCCCTTCCCTCGGCCCCAGCTCTCTGCAGTCTGCGGACCTGGAGGTGAGAGGACAGAAGACCCTGGACATCTTCTTGTGTGATCTGCAGGATCAGCCAGGAGCGTCTGGTGAGGTATTGTTTAGTCAGGTCCTACTGGGATTTCTAACCTGCGTTGGGATTTCTAACGACAGGAGGAGCACATTTCGGTCTTCCAAGCCGTTCCAGGAGTTCCACCCAGACTTCCCGTCGCACAATTGCTGTCAATGGGGTAAAATACGGAGTCCTCCTACACGGAGTCCTTGTGGCTCTGCCGTGGCGTGGTGAGATAATTAGTTAGTCTAGTGGTCTGAGTGTAGCGATTTTGTAGTGATTTTGTACATTACGTGAATGTTAATTGTCCTTTTGCAACGACACATGTAAAATTAAAAAGGTCATCTCACAGGGTGTCTGATCATTAATTAACTTAATGAACTAATCACTTAAGCTAATTATGATTAAATTTAATCCACTATGTAATACATACATGGTTCAACCCTAAATAGGTTAATAAAAAAGATCTAAAGATGAGAATACTAAGGAAACACAATTCAATCTTTGTTTTAATCACACACATTTAATCAGTGTTTGATTTCCCTCGATGTTGTCTCTCAATGAGTCTCAGGAAGGTGTGCACACCGGTCTCCGATGTCTTTTCAATACCGTGACTCCAATTCCCCGCTACGCAAACTATGTTAATGAACAGCAGCTTGCCATTTGAATACCTTATTACCATTTCTCCAAAGACTAGCTCGGACTGTGTCGTTCCCTATTGTTGCCTCTCTGTCTAACACAACAAATAAAGAGATGAGGAGTAGGTGCTGGGCAGGCCCGTCTGTAAAGAAGTAACGAGGTACAGATGTCCACCTTTGAGAATGATCCAGCAGGAATAGGATAAATACAAAGAGGAGCAAACAATGAGATGTGGAGGAGAATGGCAGGCTTTTTATCTTGTAGCCTGACAACGTGGTTACAAGAAAACGAGTGGTCCGCAGGTTCCCCGCGTCCGTGTGTTCGTCATGACAACAGCAGGGGGCGGAGGTCCTGATCACCTTACGGGTTAAAACATAGAAGAAACAATATCTCGTCCAACATCTCGAAAGGACGAGATATTGGTTCTTAAACGTTGCAAACATTTGTCAGTTTGTCGGCTCCTTTATAAACACATTTATAAATGTTTTAAAACTGTTTTCTTTCATGTCATGGTCCTTTCTTCGTCTCAAACCTGACCGGTAACACACAGCTCCTGAAGTTGAATTGACCTGACCTGTTTTTTTTTTTTGCTATTGAATTGCGATTGAAAAGGAAAAGGAAAAGGGATTTACACTAAGAACCTCTGGATGAACCCTGGCCAGTGTGTTTTGATGGGGTTATTGGGAGGTGATAATGGTTATTAACAGAGAACTGTTCAAAACACACACTGCAACAGCAACAGCGTCCTACCTGTGTGGAGAGGCTGGAGCCATCGATGACTGTCACATAGTTCCCACAGCTGGCCCAGACCAGATCCTCCAGGACCAGTAGAGTTCGGACCGGCTCCGTACCCAGGCTCACAGACCTGAGGCTCTCGGGCTTCCACAGATCACCTGATGGATGAGGAAGAATGTTCCGGAATGTAGAATGTAAAAGCAAGTGGGTCATGGGGGGAATCAAACACGTCGCTCCAGAATCAGACCCCACCGTTTATTAATACGTTATGTTCATGTTCTATGAACATGGTTAAAACATGCTTTTAGCATAGGCTAGCAGAGTGTATTTTGGGATTTCATTCACCAAGGTAATTAGGATCAAGGCAATTATGTTCAATTCCGTCCACTTAGGCTAGGCCAGTGTTCGCTTGGAAATAATACTAGAATCTGGTTGGGCAGCTATTAAGTGTCATTAAAAGGTATAAACTCCCCCTTGCTCCTTATGCAGCCACACTCTGCATCCCTTCCTTTATATTATGTCTGAATAATGGATAGCAACTTTACTTTGACAAAAAGAAAAGCCATCCACATGGTAAAATCTAGTACGCACACCAATCTGTTGCCCAATTTTCTATCGCCCGTTGATTATTCCCCCCCTCTATGTGAAAATGATGCAGACCTTTTTCTCTTTTTACTTTGAGTTTTAATCACACATTGGAGACTGGGTGGAGGTGCATTGTGAAATGAATTACAAAAGCATTTCCTGGGCACTGCTGCATTAATGGACTTAATTAATATTAAGTAAAATATTAATTAATATTTGGAGTTGTTTATTTCTGCCTTTCATCATTCCCAGACACCATACAATGGCGTCTTACCTTGTACTTAATTGCTTGACATGTTCTAAATGTCATTCATTCACCTTCGCTCCATTTGCGATTTCAAATATTTCCAGAAAATAAGAAAGAAAAAAAAAACATGAATGAAGGCTATGGACCTTCACACCGGAACTGGCTGAGTCAAACCCCAGTCCCTGCTGGGCAGGTAGAGAAAAGACCCGGCCTTGTGGCACAAGACCAACACTGGACCTGGTGGCTTTTACCAGTCATCTGACGGGCCAGCCGAACGTTTGTTTTTCAAGCGGGGGATGAAGGAAGAAGGAGGAGGAGGATGAGAAGAAGGAGGAGGAGGATGAGAAGGAGGAGGGAGGAGGATGAGAATGAGGAGGGAGGAGGAGGAGGATGAGAAGGAGGAGGAGGAGGAGGCAGGAGGAGGGAGGAGGAGGAAGGGGGCAGGAGGAGGAAGGAGGCAGGAGGAGGAGGAGGAAGGCGGAAGGATTGTTGAGGCACCATCATCCAGGTGAGAGACACCTGGTGATGGAGCGATTATATCCGCCATTGGCAAGAAATGCGGAAAATGGCGTTAAGCCAGCAACGCATGGTGCCCGTCTGAAACAACATGCTTGCACTCGATGAAGGTAAATGTAGAAATTAAAGAACACTAATAATCAACGACAGAACTAACAATTCATTAGGAAGAGAGAAATAACAATCAGAACCAATCCAATCCCATTAGTCAAATGTACCTCAGAAAAAGTGAATTTGGTGGTTAAAAAAAAACTTTTTCTCCAGTTAATTAATTTGTAAGCAAAGTGGATATGGAATTATTCCATAAATGTTTACAAATTGCTGGTAAATACAAGCGAGATTAGAAATCTCTAAGAAATGGGATCTGTGATCACATAGCAATGGGATCCGTTATTGTTTGCGATGGCGCTCCGATTCCTACTGTGAACACGTCATTGTAAATCCTTCCTTAAAAGATATTTGTAATAAATAAACAAAAGCCAAAACCATTTTTCCCTATTTCCTTTCAAAAATAATTCAACGGCAAGTCTATTACACAGAGGAAAAGAATATTCGGACACATTTTGACAGATGGTTCCATCATATCGCAACACTTTACACATGAAGATGTTGACGAATGGGGCCCTCTTAAACCCTAGCTTCGTCATCAATAAACCGTTTGCTGACGCACACACACACACACACACACCATCACTGCCTGACTATCACACATATGTATGCACACACACACACACACACACACACACACCCAAGACACACGGCCATAAAACAGAAACACCCCATGACATACCTCCACCGCTTCGTCCATAAACCACCACTGAGCCGTTGCGCAGGCCTGCGAACAGGAAGTGGGAGGAGTGCTTGATGCATAGTACGGGGCAGCCCTCCGGGTGGTGCAGGGTCAGCAGACACTGAGCAGCGGTGTCCACGCTGCCGTACACCATGATGCTGAGGGGAGGGGGGGGAGGGAGGGAGAGAGAGAGAGAGAGAGAGAGAGAGAGAGAGAGAGAGAGAGAGAGAGAGAGAGAGAGAGAGAGAGAGAGAGAGAGAGAGAGAGAGAGAGAGAGAGAGAGAGAGAGAGAGAGAGAAGCGACAGCACAGTGGTGGTGATGAATGAGCGTCATTTGAAATGACAGAGTGGCTCGTTTTCATGCTGTTTGATTTAACAGTGCACTTCTGGAGAAAAGCGCTGTGTGTGTGTGTGTGTGTTTGTGTGTGTCCGGACCACTCTGTCTGTCTCATGTTGGAAATGCCATCTGAACTCTTGCTGTGTCTTATTGTCTCCTCGAGGATGACGAATGAATGCAGTTGTTGCATTTTTTGTGCGCGCAACGTATTAATCTCAGAGAAGATCTTAAGTGGCATCGGGTGTGACAGTTTCTTTTGTTGTTTTGCTGAAATGCGCAGGTTTTGGGGCCTTCTGTCCACAGGCAGCCACAGTAAAGAAGATGAATCAGTCAGCATAACTAAGCCGCAGATGTCACAGCTGATTTGAGCTTCCACATAAATGCCTCCTCCCACACACTCAACCCACCAAAAAAATAATAAAAATCAAGCAGTAAATACATTGATGGCGTGATAAACCAGTGGCGTCATGAGGTGATGCAGCTTTGTGGCTGAAATAATTCAATCTCTATGACTATGACAGAAACTGCAATTCAACTTATCCTCCATTGCTCACAGAGGGACTGTATTGGATTGTTAACTGTGAAATAGTGATCCAAGTCAAAGTAGGCTTCTTGGCTCATTGAAGTATCGAGTTAGACTCGAGTTAAATCAAGTTGATCTCCACTGCTAGAAATCTCAGGAGAGCCTCCGAAACAATGACATTCATCGCTATTTAAATATAACAAACAAACAAAACCAGGATTTATAGACTCCCGAGTCCATTTGGATACGATCGTCTCCTAAATGACACAATGAGTTCAACTCCTCTGGTGGTGGCTCTGGTTCTAGGGCTGCTGAGGTTCTGGGTGGTCTCACCTGCCGTCGTCCAGCCCAACACAAATGGTGTTGCCGGCCCCGGGGGGAACGGCGGGGGGTGGCCCTCCGTCAGGGTCCTCCGCTGGGACGGGCTCCGGCACGTACTCCAGGCACAGGGGCCGACAGCCCAGCTGCAGGCTCTTGACGGCCCGCGGGGTGGGCCTGTTGAGAGAGAAGATCTCCAGCTGGCCCTGGGTCCCGTCGCCTCCGCTGGCCACCTGCAGCAGCAGAGGAAGAAGAACCGGAGGGAGCATTCAGGAACGCTGCTGGAAAAGGTCAGGACTCCCGACGGATCCAGGGATTGAATCATCATGCCACGGGTTAGAAGAAATAATTACATGAATACATGAAAAAAACATGCCGCCGCTGTAACAGGGAAGAGGTTGGCAGAGCAAAAAAAAAAAAAAAGCAAAGGTCACGCAATCTTCTTTTTGTATTTTTTCTTTACTGTCGGTAGGTAGGTAGGATGTCGACTTTTGAAGACAATGTCCCGGGTCTAATATGCCGTCATCAACTCTCTCGTCGTTCAGAATGCTTAAGTGTAGTTTGTGATGGATTCGGCGTGTCATCTCTCCGCAACATCAAACAGCTCTTAATGTTGTTCCTTAAAGAGCTTTTCATCGGCGGAGAAGAGAGAGACAGAAAGAGACAGAGAGAGAGAGAGAGAGAGAGAGAGAGACGCTTCTGAAGGGGAACAAACTCTTTGAAACTCTTCAATGTGAAGGTTCTCCACAAGATGGTGACTGATCTGAACTTGACAGGTTCAACAACTACAAAATCCTTTTCAACACGCTGACAAGTGCACAGACAAGGTCAACATATACATTTTAAAATGCCTTTCAGCACATCGGAATGCTACAGAAAGGGCCAAAACTCTGCAGGCTATCGGTACGTTGGCTTAGCACTATCTGGAACTTATTAACACAGAGACACCGCAGACGTCTGTATCTCTCTGACAGAAACCCAAGTTCTGTTAAATGGTTTCAGAGCTAGCAAGGGCTCTCACCTTGGAAACCCAAAATTAAAGGGCAGACAATGTGGAGGCAGATCGTCCCAGGGTATCCACATCCAAAAGCAGTAAGCTTGAGTGCCCACTTGAACACTGGCTTGATTGTCTATGGCCCACATTTGTATTGGCCTCGCGTTACACCTGTCAATGCTAATGCATGGAAAAGGGGCAAAGCATGAGGCGGTGAGCCTTCCACTGATGCAATTTCAATTAGACTCCACTGTTTCTCATTCCTGCACAATTAACATGTCGCCGTCAGCTTTTCAATGTGATTCCATTCATTAGCTTGTCAGACCAGACCTGCGTGGCATGGCAGGCTAGAGAAGCAAAGAGAAGCAAAGAGCTCTGCTACGGGACAGGATCAAATACAAACAAATAATCCAAAAGAAGACAAAAATTACAAAGAATTAGGGGAGGCTTAGAGGACAAGAAATACAAATGTCCTGTATTGATCTCAGTTTGTGAATCTGACGGGAGCTAAAAGTGGTCTTTAGCTCTCGTCTCCTCTAATCTAAACCCTTATTTGCATGCAATCAATTCATATCAGCGTGCGAAATCTGTGAGGGAGCAGTCGCGGCCAGGACCCAATCACCCATGCTGCTGCACCTTAGGAGCAAGACACACACACACACACACACACACAGAAATAGACAGAGAGAGGGTAAGGGAGACAGAGGGATAGAGAGAGAGGCAGAGATAGAGGCAGAGAGAGAGGGGCAGAGACAGAGAGAGAGAGAGAGAGAGAGAGAGAGAGAGAGAGAGAGAGAGAGAGAGAGAGAGAGAGAGAGAGAGAGAGAGAGAGAGAGACACACACACACACACACACACACACACACACAAAGACACAGAGGCAGACAGGTAAGACCTATACTGAAGCCAACTGTCCAAACAAACACGGCTGCCAGGGTCTCTTTAAGCACAGCCAGAGTCTAAGCACACATGGATGCCACCCGTATCCCTCTCCCCACACTGTGCTACTTACAAATTCACATGTCCATCGGCACCCCCCACCCTCCACCAATTTCTGCCCACACCGAGCCATCCTTCCCCATCAGCGCACTCTTTTTACTGCTCTCCCCGTTCCAATTCCCCCGGATATCCAGGGAAATGACAAAGTTCCCTGACAAAGTCATCACTACTTATTTGGACCAATAGACGTCTGCAGTCCCTGGCCCACCGGACACAATCCCATTCTCCAGCCGGGAAGAAGAGCAAACTTTCCCTCTGTCCACACAGTAAATGCACTGCCAGTATTAATTAGAGCAGTCCCTTACCGAGTGACTAGTGTTCGCCCCGTTTCCCCGCCACTCGGCTGGCGAGTGGTGAAAACAACCACAACACCCACAGTCCAAGCCACGGAGCACTGAGCTGCTCTGAGGCAAAAGCCTATGCCACAAAAAAAAAAACACACATGCGGGATGACCTTTGATATATATAAATAATCTTTCCCAGAGAAGACGTGTGAAGCTGGCCTTTTTTTCAAACAAGAATCTCTGTTGTAGACTGAGGTGATGTTGGGGAAAGTGGAGCGAGGAGACATGGGTACTTAAAAAAACAACAACCCTGGAAGGAACAATGTCATAAGCATGATCAAAGCCAGCAGAGATTCCACCCCTTAGCCCATCTCACTTTAACACGATTAGTGTCAACTCCTGTTTGACAAGGCTCCAGACATCTGGGGCGAGGAGGGGTGGGGGCGTGCGGAGACACACTCCGCTTGTTTACCCTCCTCGACCGGATCCACATAGGTGTGCACCGTCGCCATGGAGCTGGGGTTTTCACTATGGCAACGCGCCGCACATCAACTGTTACTGACATGCTACTGTGCGCAAGTGTTTCATCTGAAGAATTGACCTTGATTGGAGTCTGGATTTATCCAAGCTTTGACTGTGAAACTTTGAATAACGTTGAATAAATCCACATCATGGGAGATAGACGGGCAGATGGACAGACAGAAAGACAGGCAGACAGACAAGTAGGCATTCAGGCAGACAGATAGGTAATGGACGGATGGACAGATGGCCAGACAGACGGACAGGCAGGCAGGCAGACAGACAGACAGGCAGACAGACAGATAGAAAAATGGATGGAGGGATAAACGGCCAGCCAGACAGACATGCAGGCAGACAGACAGATAGTTAATGGACGGATGGATAGAGGGACAGATGGACAGACAGACGGGCAGGCGGACAGGCAGACAGACAGATAGTTAATGGACGGATGGACAGACGGACGGATGGAGGTGTAAATGGAGGAGCGCCTCCTTCCTGTGTCCATTAGATCTGAGGAGGTCCTTTAATGTGTTTACAGGGCGGACACGGTGACCTGGCCAGCGTCCCACACCACCACCGCCACCACCACCACCACCACCACCACCACCACCGCCACCGCCGCCGCCACCGCCACCACCACCACCACCGCCGCCACCACCGCCACCGCCGCCACCACCACCACCGCAGCAGCCTGTGTACTGACTAAACTCTGTAGTATTCCGACTGGTATCTGCCACCGCTACTAAAAAAGAGCCTGTGCATCGGCTGAAAGCTTGGGGAATCAAAGAGGTCAAGTAACAAGCGTTCATTCGAACGTTCTGTTATTATATGTGTGTGTGTGTGTGTGTGTGTGTGTGTGTGTGTGGCTGTGTGGGGGTTTGTGTGTGGCTGTGTGCTTGTACGTGTGTGGCTGTGTGTGTGTATGTGTGTGTGCTGACTGATGGCAGGATTGTTACAGAAGCCTAAAGATAAAATGTCCAAAGTGGACACCATCCTGATGTCATAGTGCTTCATCGAGCTCTGTAGCCCCTCCCGCCATAGAGCAGGGAACCAACAAAAGCCAACCAAATAAAAACCAAGGGATACAAACGAATCACCTTCTAAGACACTGGGACAGACTGGAGAAGGGAGGGATTCTCTGGTAAATAGTCAACCCATTCAGAAGTAGACGGGACTCAGGAGATTTGACAATCTCCCCTCACCCCACCCAGCCAACTTCTGAAAAATACATTCCACCACTCTCTAAATCCAACGAAAGTCCTGGGACTGACTGTGATCCACTCGTCTGCTCCAATGCACCAAAGTCTTCCAGTGGTTGACACCGTCTTCCTAGGTTCTGCATTCCCTTCATCGTCTCCTAGCAACATTAACTGTAAATAAATCAAGTTGTGCCTCCCCCTGCTGATCCCTGAGAAGTGCGTGTTTTATGAATGACTTTATAGAACGTAGAGACGATGTTGAATTCAAAAGAGGAACATTAGGCGTGGTTAATGTGAGCATCTGTGTGTGTATGTGTGTGTGTGTGTTGGGGTTAGCTTTGCATTACTTACCCAGAGATAGCCTTGAGGTAAAGAGGTGCTCGCGGCAGAGAATCCCAGCAATGCGCAGTGAACCGGGTTGTGCAGGGCAGCTTCCAGCTACAAGACAACATGGTTATGTATGAGGACACACCAAAACTCGCCAAACACAGGTCCAATGTATTTTCTGGGTTACCTGAGAAGTTTCCAACTACTGCACAACTTGCCCACAGAGTAAATAATTAAATAGAATCTGTTTGCTGTATAGGATTGTTTAGGTCATTTAGAAAATACTTTTGTCAATACATGTCAGTAATGAGCAGGTAGGGCATCTTGCTCAAGGATGCCTACAGGTAGACTGCAGACAATGGGGTTTCGAACCCTGGAACCTTCGGCTGGGAGTCAAGCAACCCCAGCAACGAGAATATCCTTTCCATTTTTTTTAAATGAGCACGATTAAAATGACTCATATTATAGTGTATACAGAATATACCAGCATGCTGTGTAAGTACATACTGATTCTAAAATTAAAACCATCACAAAAACGTCATTTGAAGTACGGCGTGCTGACGTTTTTAGCACACAAGAAAAACAACATGTGACAAATGACCAAGGATGTGGGACAAAAGAGCCACAGGCACATTCACAGGCAGCTAGTGCCAGAGGTTGAAACATGATGGGGTCCACAGCGTCAAGCAAACAGTCAAATCGCCTGCAGTCTGGTTTTTCAATTCTTTGTATTTATTAGTTGACACTAGAAAGTGTCATTGTACATTTGTGTTTTCACATGCATGGATTTAGCCTGGGACCAGACAAATCTGCGAGCTAATGTTTTATTTGCTCTGGCAGATGTGCCTGGCCCCCTTCCCGTTCAGACAGATTTCAAACAGACCTGGACCAGGTTCGGCCAATCACAACTGTTTATCTAGTGTAGGGCGGGTTTAATACGATGATGTAAAAAGAAGCGCCTTGAGAAAAACTTGATCGAATGCTAAATTATAGAAAGTAATTACGTATAACTCTATTATAAAGAAGCTGAAAGTGTGTTCCTGTTTAACATTTTAAGTGTGGATATCAAAGCTAAGAAGGTAACTTTTGATGTTTACCAAAGCAGATTATTTGGTGTCAGATCTGTGACTTATGTTACTATAAAATTTGCACTGATATGGAACATGCAATTATTGTTTTAATCATAATTGAAGCACAATGTTGAATTATGTCAGCTGGCTGTCCATCCCCCATGACAATTATCCTTAATTTTTTAACATTGTAGTAAAAAATGCAGGACAAAGGTGAGCCATGCAATGAAGGGAAACTTAAGAAACATGAAACATTAATTTTTTACTATAACTTGCATTTTGTAGAAACACAAAGATTAAGTGAACTGTGGGTGACAAGTCTGGCACACACATTTGTCAAATTATACTAATTTAGACAAAAGCAAAGTTAAACTCATTAGCTTTAAATCAACAAGGCGATCAGTACAGCTGATATTTGGCATTTACCCCCAGAACTAAAACTAGTCCATAATTGAATAAGCAACACTGGAAGATTCACCTCCACTGCGTGATGCAAATTACTGGGAAGATTGGCTGAATGTTTATGGACAAACAACAAAAGAGCCGATATGTTTACTAAAACTGGCTGATGCTGTTCCCTCGACATACGGCAGATTGCCTTCATCCGAGTGATGTTGGAAAAATTTACGTTTTTTTTCTGGAGTCAACAAAACAGCTTTGGTTCCTTCAGTTCTCTTCATCTCCTGCTATTGTATAGCTAGCCCAGAGCGGATAGTTAGCGTATCGTGTACCGGGGAGACCAAAAGAGAGAGAGAGAGAGCTGCTGCCACGGATCAGCATATACTTGAAGGAATGATTATTATTCAGCTTTGTATCTGGTGTTACAGCAAGTGGAAAAAAGGACATCTAATTGGATGGTATTGGCTGAGGTGGAGGGAGAGAGATATGGACTCCCTCTCTTTCTCCAACTTAAAACACATACTTTCTCCCTAATTCGCATACACTCTCTCTCTGTCTCCCTGGGTATGTATGTAAACACAAAACAGAAAATACACATACACACGATCCAGGTAGCTCTCACCCATCCCTCCCTCCCTCCTTCCATCTCTCTCTCTCTCTCTCTCTCTCTCTCTCTCTCTCTCTCTCTCTCTCTCTCTCTCTCTCTCTCTCTCTCTCTCTCTCTCTCTCTCTCTCTCTCTCTCTCTCTCTCTCTCTCTCTCTCTCTCTCTCTCGTCCCTCAAGACCCAGAGATGTTTCCCTGATAGGTAATTAAGAGAGGGCCCATATGGAGGCCCCTGTGGTTGGAAGCCAGAGCATCAGACTGGCAGACCATGGGGAATGCGGGCACTAGTTGCTGCAGCTGCTCGCTGTTGTTTTTTTCTCTGTCTCTCTCTCTCGTGGGCTTCAGATGGTGTTTTTTTATCGCTCACAGACAGGACTTCTGGGAGTTGTAGGCCGATCTTTGCGGGCAGAGATTGCTTTGTCTGGTAGCGCTCTCCGGAGAACGTCTGGTCATTTGAAAGAGTCTGGCGCCCGGAATAGGAACTCAACGGGAGACCTTGCGCTGGGGTCTTCACATGAAGAGCAGGTGTGTAAATGAAGACCCTTGCTGCTGACCATCGTTGAAACGACTAGAATGGAAATATGACATTTTACGATGGCCACGGAGGAACATCTAATTCCTGTGTTGAACCAGCACAGGATTAATGAAGGAAAGAACTGACTGAAAAAGCACACATTTGGCACGACTACACTAGACTAATGTAATGGTCCAAATGTAGCCAGTCTCCTCAACTTGCACCCTATCCTCCCCGCCCACAAAAGAACACCTCCAACAACCCCCCCCCCCCCCCGGGCACGCGATTGGCCGGATGTAAATATATCAGCGGTTTATGAGGCTTCAGTTTGATGGCATCACAAAAGGCGAGTTAAAGAACGTGCCACCTTTGCAGAGCGTCATGCTGTGAGTTTGATCAATGGACAAGTAAAGCACTCGTTGAGTGGTCAAAGCTCTCTGAGTGGCCGACGGAAGGGGCTGGTGTGCATACCAGGGTCCATAATTTACCGCTGTTCCCTCCCTCAGGCATGAATGCAGGCGGGAGGAAAGGGTCGCTGGGTCGCCTCATTACCAGCCATTGCAGTGTTGATAAAATCCCAGCAAGACGACATTTTACATCGCCTTTTCAAGATTACTAAATGTGATTATTGTGCGACGTGTGTATGTAATTGTGTGTGTGTGTGTGTGGCTAACTGAGGTATTTAATGGTAGGTGTGTGATCGTGTGTGATCGTGTGTGTATATAAGTGTGTGTGTGTGTGTGTTTGTGTAGGTCTTTCTGTGTGTATGTATGTGCGTACGTGTGTACGTTAGTATGTGTGTAGGTCTTTCTGTGTGTGTGTATTTACGTGTGTGTAGTGTGTACGTCAGTGTGTGTGTGTATGTCTGTGTGTGTATGTTTGTGTGTATGTGTTTGTGTACGTTGGTGTGTGTATGTGTGTGTGTACGTCGCTGTGTGTGTGTGTGTGTGTGTGTGTGTGTGTGTACGTCGGTGGGTGTGTGTGTGTATGTGTGTGTATGTGTGTGTACGTCGGTGTGTGTGTGTGTGTATGTGTGTGTATGTGTGTGTACGTCGGTGGGTGTGTGTGTGTATGTGTGTGTGTGTACGTTGGTGGGTGTGTGTATGTGTGTGTGTACGTCGGTGGGGGTGCGTGTGTGTGTGTGTGTGTTTGTGTACGTTGGTGTGTGTGTGTGTGTGTATGTGTGTACGTCGCTGTGTGTGTACGTCGGTGGGTGTGTGTGTGTATGTGTGTGTGTGTGTACGTCGGTGTGTGTGTGTGTGTGTATGTGTGTGTATGTGTACGTCGGTGGGTGTGTGTATGTGTGTGTGTGTGTGTGTGTGTACGTTGGTGGGTGTGTGTATGTGTGTGTGTACGTCGGTGGGGGTGAGTGTGTGTGTGTGTGTGTGTATTTAGGTGAAGCTAACTGAGGGGGATTTAATGGAGGCCTCTAGAGGCTGCTGTTAAGAAAAGCGTTGTAACGAGCAGACAGGCTGATTAAAACAAGATTTGTTGTCACGCAGGAGAGAGGATGACCTCGCGGATGCAGACTACACAGAGGACCCAGTGGCCCGACAGCGGGGCCCACCCCTGACCCCTAGGGGGTGTCTGGCCATATGTTCCTCCAGGTGGTACCAACGCTTGATTCAATCGGCTTCAATTCGCCCAGCAAGACAGATGTGAAACACGTAAACACCCAAATCAGCTTCGGCAAGGTGCTGTGACATTTGCCACCTCCGCTGCATTTTTCTTCTCCTCTTATTCGTTTCCCCCTTAACCACCCTGGTCTGTATGCCAAAGGTCTGTCCCGGAACCGGGAGGTGAATTCTGTTATTATCTGCAGTCAACAATGAGGCTGGAGGGCTGCGCTTTTAATTATTCACAGCGTTGGCTAAGGGCTGCCACACCAAAGTCCCATGGGTAGAGATGACTCCACATATCCCATTAACATGGTTTTAATTCCCCAGGCGACTCAGGTGGGTGTTGCTCCTCCTGCTGTACTGCACCGGTCCAAACCCTCCACGCGGGGTTCTCCATCACCACGATGATGGACTATGATTCAAGATCACCAAAGGCGTCATGAATCTAAATCACCAGGGTGTCCGTGAATCGCAATCACCAGGGTCCACGATTCCAGATCACCGTGATTCTAAATCCCAGTCATTAGTGATCACCATGATTCTAAACCACCATGATTCCAGATCATGACTCAACATCACCATGATTTCCAAACCCTTTCAGTGGTGATCACCATGATTCTAAACCACCATGATTCCAGATCATGACTCAACATCACCATGATTTCCAAACCCTTTCAGTGGTGATCACCATGATTCTAAATCTCCTTGATTCCGAAACACAACGACTGTAGATCACCAGGTGCCCATGATACTAGGGCACCGCTACAACGCTACCAACGACACTCTGCAGACGTCTCTCTGGTTGTGTGGCCATGCTTATGTCACGGAGATCTCGTTATTGCAAATGTCCCGCGGGAAGGAAAAATTCATGAGCAAGCACATTCTATCTCGGGACTTTATCGAATAACAAGAAATATAGAGAGCATGCAAATATTACACTGCAGATTAAAATGCCAGGCAAAAAATAAACAAATAAACAACCAGCACAAGCATAAAGGCATACACAAAATACTGCCGGTGTAGGATAAAGTCAATAAATAAACAAATAAACATAGTGGAACTTTCCATTCCAACACTACCCACTACCCCCAACACACACACACACAAATTCCCAATTCAAGACCACAGCTATCAGTTACGCGTGCTAACAGCTGCTAATAGAAAAAATCCACTGTTTATTAATTGGTAATTGACCGGTGTTGGGACTAATGGCTGAACCAGTGCCAGGGGCTAGGGACAGGAGGTCCACCACCAGTAAACCTTTATTGAGTTCCAACCTGGTAATTCACTCTGAACATGCTGCTGACATAAGAGTAGTGGGTTTGTTTTGGTTTCTGGCTGGGAACAGAGCGTGGGTAGTGGGTAGGCGATACCCCCCCCCCCCCCATTGGTCAGATATGTGCGGCGGTTTCTAGTTTATTGATGTATTGTATCTCAGCTTGAGACCTACCTCTGGGTTGGCGAGGTGATATGTTTGATGTCTGTCCGTCAGTCTACCCCCTATGCCTTTCTATCTCCCGTGCATGCTACAAGACAGTCCATGCTACAAGACAGTCCATGTGATGCGAGGAATTCTGCCAGAATGCGAGTGCATTGTTGGAGCAGGTCCGACTTTTTCCCTTGTAAAGAAGAATCACACAGATTCAGCTTGGACTCACTGATGGGTTTGTCTCTAGGGAGTACCTTCATAGGTTTGGATCGGAATCTGAAGCTGAAGTTCTGTCCGTCGCCAAACTAAACATGTGCACATGGATGTGTGTGCGTGTGCAGACACATGCACACACACGCGCACGCGCACGCACACACACACACACACACACACACACACAGAGAAACACAACATGGCCTGACTAGAGAGACAAAATCATCCACTGGCTGCTGGGTCGATGTCTATCTCTCCCGAAATCTCCCGAAATCAAATGAACGCACAAGGACGCGAGGATCAAAGACGACGTGCGCGCGTGTCTATAATGCTATGGTTTCATGAGCTGGCCGTCGCCGTCGTGATTTAAATTCCACTGCCGTCTGTGAGCGCAGATCAAAGAGTGGACCGCCTGCTGTGCTCCTGGGGCCGCCATCAGCCCTGCATATTCAGAGTCATTTGAAGACAATACCCTTCGAACCGCCGGCAGCAGAATCTGAAGTCCACACGCACGTTTATTAACTCCATCTGGGCCTCCGCGGTGGAGGCGCTCTGCGGTGGTCAGGGCCTCAAGGCGGGCGGGCGTGCGTGCGGTGATTCCAGGTTATGCCGTTAGATCCGGACATTTTCCCTTTTTAATTGAACCACCGCCGGGTATTACAGTATAAACGATCTCATCTCCCCGTCTGCCCGGGCGTCGCCGAGCATCACGTCGCCGATGAGTGGGCGACGTGGGGGTCTGCGTATCTCCGAGCTGTGGCGTGACATTGGCGGGACATCGCAAGCGGCTGCTCATGATTCGGCTGCCTTGCTCTTTCCCTTCTTCCTCTTTGCGTGTCCTTCCCAGCGTCCGCCGGCGCGCTGTTAAAACACACGGCTAATGTGATGCTAATGCTTTAATGTTGCTCAATTTAGCGTCCTCCAGGCCCTCACACGGCCTCGATCTGCATGTGTGGGTTGTGCGCACACCCCCACACCCACACCCACATGCAGGTGAACCACACACACACACACACACACACACAGAGACTGAGCACACACCTGCGCACACCTGCAGGCAAAGCACACACACACACCGCCACAGGACAAGCACACACTCACACACAAGACAGCCAGAAATTGCACTCATACACACACACACACACAAACGTAGGACACGCACACACACAACACGCAGGACAAATACACACAAGACACGCCAGTACAACACACACGCTGCGGTCATGCAACCGCACCCCACAGTCCAGACCGTTCCAGCCAGTCTGGGCAAAGCGGCTGCAGACTTAACGGGGTTATTTAACGGGTTCAAAGAAAACGAGCAGGCCAGCGCTTCACCACGTGGTTAGCCGCAGCCCGGATCCCTCCTCCCTCTCCCTTCAACGGTGTCAGACGCCACGGACCCGAGACAACCAGCTCCTGCGTGAGAGAGCAGGGAGCGGGGGTGCTACTACTACCCTGGCCGCCATGTGCACACGGGGCACGCCTGTCTGTGAAGACGCTGGGGCTGTCGATGCCACTTTGCGGCGGCGGGAGCGACGGGGATCGTCGATAGTCCCTTAGATCAAATGGCGGAAAACCCGGAACAAAGAGTGTAGCCGCTGAGCCGGAGACGCGCGCAGCGCTAAGTCGTGCTAGCCAGGGCTAGCAGCGGTGCGTCCACCGAAACACCTCCTGTGTTCCAACAAGCTGCTTAACATTCCTGAACCAGCTCGGGGCCGTGTGACGTTCCAACGGGGAATTGGGAATATCTGTAAAAAAAAGAATCCAGATTTGGATCGATTTCTGAATGACGGCTGTATTCTTCCTCTTCGCTTGAATTCTAGTGTTGAGTATTTAGTCACTTGGCCACTGCTGTTGTACTGGTTTCCTTTTAATACAGAGAAATTAAGGAGCAGGTAGGCGGTTAGGGCACCTTGCTCAGGGCTCACGCCTCCAGATGGACTGCGGACATCGTGGTTCAACCACTACCCCGCTCCCTCAAATCGACTATAAGCAGCTTATCAAACCGGTGCGATAACGGGAACACAGTTCTTATTTTTCAAATCCTTTTTGACTCAAGAGATCGCTTTGTAAAAAAAAAAACTGGACAGAACATTTCATCTCGCGCATCGAAACGTGTCGACAGGCTGAAATATATATCGAAATCCAACGCCAGCGGCAATATAGAGGACAAGGAGCCGGTGCGGTACAGAAAATTGCCACGTCCTTGAAACCTCTCAGGTTTCTCACCAGTCATTTAGGTAGTACTCCAGGCCTGTCTGGCGGCCACTTCTCCGCTGGCAGCAGGAAGAATGACAGACTAATTAGTCGTCAGAGAACATAAGGGGGCCGAACCAATCGCCACAACAGACGGGAGCCGCACAACAGAGAGCGCCGTTGGTTAAGGGTACAAGGTTTTCCACTCTGCTTTTTCCCCTCTGAACCCACTGTGGTCTCGTCTCCCGTTATGGCTCCACAGCGACACATCCGGGAACAATGTCACCAAATGAGCACATTCTTCTTTCTTTAACAATTTGTGTCCTGCCGCGCCTTTGACAGGGATGTGATGTGTACAGAGGGAGGGGAAGGACGTTTCTAAAGGCGTTTTAGCTTGGAGACCAAGTGATTCCTTGTAATTAGCATGTTAACTGTCAAAGCAACAGATCAAGCCCCTGTACGGATGACCTCGCTGTCGGGAGCCATGTTGCCACACCTACTCCTCCCTCCCTCCTTCTTCCTTATATGAGTGTTTAGGTGCTACACTGCCCTCTGTTGGCGACTGGCGTCATGGGGAGAAGACTTATGGAAGTATTGAAGAGTATGTGTGGACTGACATGATCAGAAATCACAATCAAGTGAATACACATTTTCAGACGAAGGACTAGTAAGCCCAGCATGAATATCCATGAAAAAAGAAGAAGAATCTTTTTAGTTAGTCTAATAATTCATAATTTCATATCTTTTCTTTTACTCTACTACTCATTTTTCTGTTTGTCAAAATATTTTGGACCATCACAAGGATAACTTGTAATAGCCTCTTAGATATCAAATAATACATTTTGAATTGCACCTTTTTTTGCCAAACCTTTGGCATTGGGGCAAATAAATAGGGAAAACAGATCTGTGAAGGTGTCATTTTTGTCACGATCTTGTCACCCCTTCTTTGAGAGGATTAACTGAATCCTCGCTGAAGCCAATACCTGTGTTCAGTAATCTGAACAGGTGAGGGCGCCTAGTCCGGATAGATAGGACATCCAAGCGTAGACAGATAGGACATCAGACGGACACTTGACCTCTAGACATGCCTGACACCTCAGCAAAGAGAAACTGCCACAATCTCTTCAGAGCCGTCGCCGAACTCCAATGTTTGATTTCTGCCCTGACCCAGTTGAGCGGGTCTATTGGATCCCGAGTGTTCAAGACAGTCACAACTCACTGAGGCTATCTGTCGCGACCAACTGTATCTGTGACAGTGTCAGCCTCAGTTCTGCTGGTTCGAGTTTACTTACTAGTTAGTTAGTTCCTAGATGCTTTTTATCCAAAGCAACTTACAAGGACTTCAGATACAAGCAATTAAGGAGCAGGTAGGGGTAAGCCATATTGCTCAAGGATGCTTTTCAGGATGGCTGCAGACCTTGGGGATCAAACTCAGTCCCAATAAAAATAATCATAAAAATAATAATATAAGTTTTTAAAATAAGTTGCTTTTGTATTTAAATGAAAAGCAAAAAGAGGCAAAAGACAAACGGTTACCTCAAAATAATTCAAGCAATGCATCTAGAAAGCACCTTTGAAAACTGATATACCATAGCTGGCATTCTTGATGGGGAAGGGCTAGCTCCGGCCACAGTTGGCATAAATAAACGAGGCGTGAAAGGTTATCTGAATTCCCTTGCAAGTACATTATTTACCTTTGCAATAAATAGCATCCTATTACTATGCCATTACGCCTCATTTTTCTCACACGCAGCATGAGCAAATTACAATGACAAACATCAAATCCTCCCAAACACGGGGTGTAATCTGCATGTAGGAAAATATGATATCCTTCCATTTCATCATAACTCAAAGAACAATAGAGTCTTCTTCCAATGCATCGCTTTGAGGAGGTGGAAGCGGCAAGGCTTTGTCTGTGAGAGGGAACAGGCTCACCAAACAGACACAGGGAACTATTGCCTCCTGCTGTTGGTGTCTTTGTGTTTGCCAGAAGGATATCAGCACAGAGTAAAGAAAAAGAAAGGCCGGTACGCCCCGGCACATTCTGTAAAAGGGAAGAAGCGCTTTGAATCCATGCTGTGGCATCTGTTCCGTGCGCCGATCAGAGAGGGGTGGCTTGTATCCGTGGCTCAAAAGAAAAAGCGAAATAAAATACAAATACAAAAAATACCTTTGACAACAAAGGATAAGAGAGGGGAGGGAAGAGAAGGGAAGAGATGGAAGAGTAGAAGAGAGAAAAGGGATGGAACAAAAGACAAGAGGCAAGGGAACAGAAGGGAAGAGAGGAGAAGAGATGAAAAGAGAGAGCGAATTATTGCATAAGGTGTCAGCTTGATGATACCCCCCCCCCCCCCCCCCCCCCCCCACACCCACCCACCCACCCTCCACCTCCTAAAGAAATCTAAACACCAAATCAGCATGGGGACAGAGTGTGAATAAATCATTAGACATGTTGCGTCAGGGAAAGGCACCTCTTCCCTGTCCAGTCCCTCCTCCTTTTGATGCATGTTTCATGACGCACCGCCGCCACCTCTTCTGGTGCGCGACAATCCTCCGCCACCAGCCGACCGCCGTCGCCTTCGGGCTGAGCAGCTTCCATCGTCCTGGCTGGATCCGCTTGGACTCATCACGGCAGTAAATCACCGCTCGACTTTATAAACCAGTCAATCAACGGAGGTGTCAACGTGACGCCTCCGCCGCCGCGCGTCTCAAGCCAGCTTGTGTCTCTGCGTTCTCAGCCGGGCTCGGTCACGCGGCCAGCGGAACGCATGTCTCCGTCTGCTGCGCCGCACTACTCTCTTAGCAGGGGAGACGGACGGGTGACGGATGGGACGGCAGTCTGGAGGGTCAAACCAAACCCTCCTGAAAACGCACACCAGATCCAGGGCACGGTCAGGGGACGCACCTCATGCCCTGGGGCTGACCGCGGACGTGTGTTGTGTTCCCTGGAACCAACCACCAAAAACAAAATCTAAGAAAGCTCACAAACATCGGCCACGCGAGAAGCCAATCAGCTGTACTATTTTCGTTTCACAAACGTAGGAGCGGTCTACGTGCATTAGGGGGTCACCTGAGGGAACCAACGGTGGATACGTGCGGCGAGAGCCACAGGTGCAAAGTGGCACCGAGCTGCCACATTTTTCCCGCTAATCCCCTGAATTAAAGAGAAGGGGAAGCTCACCCCCGATGCCGCCTTCAACTCCTTTTCCCAGTTTGTCATTCCGCGCTTCAAAGCGTACGAGATGAAATCCTCCAAGGTATTATAAGAGCATTGGTACGGCAGCACATCGCTAACCTCCCTCCTGACTCACGTCTACTAAAGCGATGTCTGAAAACACAGTCCCTTCACTCTACTTTTATAAAGTCCCTGCAGCCTTCAATCTTCAAGAGCCGTAAAGTTTCTCCAGGGATTCGCCATCCCCCGAGATAGTTTGAATGGATAAAAAGATAGTGGATCTCTGTGACGGCATTGCATACCCTGTCATTTTAAATGGCATTAAATAAGAGTGTCCTCTAAGAATGGTTTGAGCAAAATGGACGCAAACCATCCAGATTGTTAACAGTGGTTCTGGGAATGCGTTGGTACTAAACTGTGTATAAATAAATAAATGAGAGAGAGAGAGAGAGAGAGACTGAAACATAATTTAACCACATGTGTCTCGTGCTGTGAGCCATCTTGAGCTGCCGAACTGCTGAGCATCATAAATACACCAGTTAGCTTAACCTCCAGGGGTTTAGCCTAGCAAAGGCTTGTGGGTAACGCCTGATGGTACTAGACACATCTGCCAGGGCCTCCTAATGACTAGAAGATTAAAGGAAAAGCAAAATGCAATACAGATTGGGGCTGCTCAAATATGCCATGTTTATATTTATATCGCAATGGCTGTCGATAAGTGCAGGTGGTTGGTCTTTTGTGTTTTCATTTCAAGTATTTCAATGATTAAAATTGTTGATTTTCAAAAGAGTTTGTCAATACTCGCTCACTAAAAGTAAAAGTCAATGTGGGGAAGTTCTGGGGGAGAGCTCTACCACAATCAAGACTCAATTTCACCACAGCAAGCCTACCTAGAAGCTCTTATATTGAACAAACTGTACTGCAAGTCTTCAATATCACAAAAAGTACAGAGATGATTGTAATGTAACAGCGTATTCACATCGTGCAACCATAGCCCATCCACCAACCGCATGCTAACATCTTTAGCATTTCAATTTCTCCCCGCATTGCGGCTAAGGCCATCAAACATACTAAGACATAACCGTGTTACCAATTAACTTCGAGGAAAAAAATAATAAGGCCGGGGTTTATTCCACTCTAGTGGTTGATTAATCACTATTAGAAAAACTACTAAAACTGCCACTACAGTCTTCCACACCTCCCACACTCCCATCGGGCAAAGTGCCAAACCGGCAGTGCCTCAGGGCTCCAGGGCAGTCAACGACCCCAATCCTTTCGGCTTTTAAATAAGATACACCAGAGCAACCGTTTTTCAATCTTAACCAGCATGATACAGACAAGGGTGCCGTTACTTTAACTGCGGCAGGAATCACATTGTTGGCTGCTCTGTGAGCGTGCTTGTATACGCTTGTGCCGTCCCACGCAAAGCATGCGCGTCTGTGTGTGTGTGTGCACACACACACGATGGAGAGATAGATGGAGAGATAGAAGGAAAATAGATCGAGTGAGGGTAAAAAAGGAGGGGAGGGGTGGTTGAGAGAAAATCAGAGAGATCCAGAGATAAAGGGGAAAGAAAGATCGAGAGACCGACAGAAAATGAGAAAAAGACAAAAGGGGGTAGTTGGAGAGAAGAAACGAGAGAGGAAGAGGAGGAGGAGAATTCGGAGGCGGGACCCCCTGCTGCTTCCACCGGGCAGAAGCTCATGATAAAGTTTGTCTTCTCTGCCTAACGAGGTAGCCCAGTAGCTGTCCTCCTCGTCCCACCACTGGGGAGGAGTGGTGGCGAGGAGGAGCAGTGACGACAAATGATGGAGAGGAGAAGCAGTGAGGAGGAGCAGTGTGGAGGAGGATCAGGTGTAAAGAACAGTGGTGAGGAGGAGCAGTGAGGAGGAGCAATGGTGAGGAGGAGCCGTGGTGAAGAGGAGCAGTGAGGAGGAGCAGTTGTGAGGAGGAGCAGGGGTAAGGAACAGTGGTGAGGAGGAGCAGTGAGGAGGAGCGGTGGTGAAAAGGAGCAGTAAGGAGGAGCTATGATGAGGATAAGCAGTGGGGAGGAGTGAGGAGGAGCAAGGGTGAGGAGGAGCCTTGAGGATCAGGGAGGAACAAGAGGGAGCAGTCATGAGAAGGAGCAGTGAGGAAGAAATATGGTGAGGAGGAGCAGTGGTGAAGAGGAGCAGTAAGGAGAAGTGAGGAGGAGCAGTGTGGAGCGATGATGAGGAGGAGTGGGGAGGAGTTTTGGTGAGGTGCAGCAGTGGTTAGGAGGAGCAGTGAGGAGGAGCAGTGGTGAGGAGGAGCAGTGAGGAGTGGTGAGGAGGAGCAGTGGTGAGGAGGAGCAGTGGTGAGGAGGAGCAGTGAGGAGAGGGAGCTGAGAGGAGCGGTGAGGAGGAGGAGGAGCAGCAGGAGAACAGCCGGACTGGACGCTCCCTAAGCTGACCCTAGCGTTGTTCATGCTACGCCACCCTGGAACCTTATTTTCTGTCGGAAATAGTCACAATCCCTTTGGCACACATCTCTTTCAATCTGCTCTTTTTCTTTCTCTCTCTTTCTTGCTTTCATTTTGTGCTTTTTTTCCTTTTCCCTATGTGTTGGCTCTCTTCTACATCCTCCCTGCACTGTTACCCAGACTACCATGGGAGGCTGGCATAGCCGAGGAGAGAGAGATGTAGCAGAGCATTGGCAGGGAGAGGCGTGAGAGCCCCAGGGGCGATGAGCGAGTGAGGGAGCCTCATAGTGAGAGGGAGAGAGAAAGAGCGAAAGACACAAATAGAGATACACATAGAGAGAGAAACACAAGGAGATACACATAGAGAGAGACATAGAGAGAGACAGAGAGAGAGAGGGAGAGAGGGACAGAGGGAGAGAGAGACACAGAGAGACAGAGAGACCAAGAGAGAGAGACAGAGGGAGACGAAAGGGAAAGGGAGACGGATTCTGGCTGAGCTAAGCCCGTAATCACAGTCTGCTTTGCATGACGGACTTAAGACCACTCTATTTAATGCTGCCTACCTCTTTAGTCCAAAAAAGTGGAAAATATATACTTCCCGCTAAGCGCTTTGGTTAAGACCAGCGCACACACACACTCACACATGCACAATGAGCATGTACACAGAGATGTGCATACACAGACAGACACGCGTGTGAACAAACACACACACACACACACACACACACACACACACAGACACACGTAAAACACTGTCACACACACATGCCCTTTTGTCACTAGCTTTGAAGTCACAGCAGAGCGCCCATATTGAGCTCACACTGCTCGTGAACCAAGCACTATGATGGTCCCATTAATGCAGGCTCTAATGTTGCAGGGGAGATGGGGTGGGGAGCTATTGACCGACTAGGCCAGGCCATAGGCAGGTGCTCCATCTGTTGTGGGGGTACAGAATGAGTGCATGGTCTCTGGATACACTGAGACAGACAGGAGAGACAGAGACAGAGACAGAGAGAGAGAGAGAGAGAGAGAGAGAGAGAGAGAGAGAGAGAGAGAGAGAGAGAGAGAGAGAGAGAGAGAGAGAAAGGCCATTATGACAATATCATTAAAGCAGTAGTTTTGTATTGTGCGCGTGTAGAATGTGTGTGAAAGAGTTTTATATCGTGCGCAAGTAGAATGTGGGCAAGCAAGGGTTTTGTATCGTGTGCAAGTATGTGTGTGTGCAAACGTTTTATGTGCGCACACATGCACGTTTTGTGTGAGTGCACGTGTTTTATGTGTGCATGCATGCAAGTTTGTCAGCTTCGATGATATTATCCATAACGGTCTCCCATAGAGTCTCACCGGCTTCAGCTACATTAGCAGACATGCCGTGGATTCCATCTAGCAGCAGCAGACCCAGTGAAATTCGGAAAGGCGGTAAAGATCTTATGGGATAACAGCTGAGCCCACGCAATACATACACACGCTTGTGAACACACACACACACACGCGCTCGTAAGCCGCTCCCGTGCACCGACGCAAGGACACACACCACACACAAACACGCATGCATAGACACACACACACACACACCAAATAATCATAACCCATCTGGCAGAGTTCAAGACGAGTAGGGATTTGTCTGCAGGTTGACAGCCTTCCAGCCATCCTTCATCTTCTGCTGTCATGGCTGCTGGCCGACCAGCTCCCATGTAGGTGTGTAATCTAATCTCAGAACATTGATTTATGTCTGGGTGTCCCGTCGCCATTAAGCTAATTGCGTGATCACTTCATAACATCCTTCCTGGGTGCTGGTGATAATTCAGCTTTTCTCGCCTACCCACCTTACCACTCACTGGCAGCAGGCCGTAACCACATTACGGCTGAAAATGTCATTGGGAATATAAGCTTTCAGCCATTGCGGATGGATTTTATGCCCGTTTCACCAAATCCATGAACCTTGTTAGTCTGTCTCTCACCGGCGCTGGTCATTTGATCCATGGGAGTTTTAAACGGGCTTATCGACACGCATTCTTTAGCCAGGCATCGCTAGAGAAGAGGCTTCTCACCTGCAGCGGCACGCGACGGCGCATTATTCTTCAAATGGACCCATTTACAATAATAGAAGAAATGATGTACATAATGAAAATAATGTATTATAAATGTTGTTTAGTAGATGTATTATTATGGCGTGTGTCGCTTTGTGCATTCCATTATATGTATTCCACGTAATGTTTTCTATTGATGTTTTGTGTACATTTGTGTTAGCTAAATAAACACACTGAGAGAATAAGGAGCGTTTCTGACTTCCCCCCCCCCCCCCCCCCCCCCCCCCCACTGTTTCCCACTGGCCATGGCCTTCTTGCTGTAATCATTTTTGTTTAAAGGGGGCGCTGGCATACTTTGCTCAGCCACTGCATGTCTATTAATAATAATAAAAAAATACTGTTTGTATATGGGGTGGTCCGTGAAAGGTCTTTATGACAACGTAGTGGTACACCTAAGAATCCAAAGGTTGGGAACCACCGATCCAGTAATAGTAATAATGCACACAACGGCGTACTGTATGTTTAGCTTCTAGGGCAGGCCTGCTGAGCTTTGATTGCCTTCATTCGGAAACGGCGGTGTTAAATGGCGCGTGGCTAATCGTCATTAAAAAAAAATCCCCCCGGGGGGGGGGGGGGGGGGGGGGGGGGGGGGGGGGGGGGGGGGGGGGGGGGGGGGGGGGGGCAGTGGGCTTCAAAGGCAGGAAGGGAAAGTTCACGTCACAGGTGTGAGCCGCGGGAGAGACGCTGCGAAAACGGTATTCATTCCGTCTGTGTTTATTTTTATTTCCGAATTTCCACCTCGTCGTCGTCGTTGATTTGTTGTTTTTCCTAAATTAGATTTCCGACAACCTCATCAAGTTCTCATTACATCGGGATTATGTTAAACCCCGAATTGATGAAGCCTGAAAATTACAAAAAAAAAAAACCGAACGTATATGTTACGGCGCACTCACCTTCCGGTCAGGGGACTTGACGGCAAAGACGGGCATCCGACAAGCGAGCAGCGGGCAGCCGGACGGGGCCATGGGTTTGCCCCCGTCCTCCCCACAGAACCAGCCGGGAGTATTTTCCTCTCCTGAGATTGGGAGACAGAAGGGAGAAGAAGAGCAGCCCTTTAATGTTTTTTTTATAAAAAAAATTTTTTTACCAAGGACCTTTTAGAAGACATTTCCGCTCCATTAGTAGAAAACGGGCAAACCTGCAGGACAAAATGAGCCAGCCATTTACATCGAGTGAGTTTAGCGCTGTCACTAAAGTGGTTTTTTTTTTGGCACTCCAGTTAAATGATTTAGTCCGATGGCTTGACAGACTACAGCTAACTACAGCTAAACAATTTAGCTGTAGGGCTTGACAACATAGCACGATATCTAAAAGGTTTAGCACTATAGATAAACGGACAAACAATTAAGCACTATAGCGTAATCATTGAACGTGGCTTAACAGTTTAGTTAGTACTATAGCTAACAAGAGTAGAATTAAACAGTTATCATTTCATGGTACTATAGTTAAACAGTGTAGCGTTTGAGGGAAGTCCACCACCTTATCTGCTTCACTAGCCTGTGCATCAGAGGATGCTATGCCTTTGATGTCAGGGCTCCATTATTCTCACATAGACATAATCTTAAAAGCTTCTGAAAAGTCTGGAAAAACGTCATCATTCAACTTTTATTTTTGGATAACAGGCTTTGACTTTGAAGAAAATCCCTCTCACTAATTGATTGTATGTATTCAAGTCTCACTCTTTGCTAGCCTACTTTTGAGATGAAACTTCAATGCTCTTTAAAGGTGATTTGCATTGAGTGTTCTTCTATTCCTGGTCTTTTGAGTTGCCAGTCAACCCATTGGCTCACGACACAACAGCAATAATGTGAACAAACAAAACACGCAACACAAAAGCAAACAAGGAAACAGACCAGGTTCTCATTTGTGTAGAGCAACTTCTCAGCATATATCTGTATGTAGGTCAGCGTGATACAGCTACCATTATTCAATCTCTGCCACTACAGGCAGCCATAGGGTAGGCAGTACACACAACATAAGAGCGCCCTCCCTGCCACAGTAGAGCCATGCTGCACGGGTCTTTCATGAGCTGAGGTGGCGCAACGCGACCAACTTCCTCCACTATTTCCAGGTATAAAAGGTGTGAATTAGCGTGAATCTGCCGGAGGCTGGTTCCCTGGTGTGCCTGGCGTAGACCCGGCACTGTGAACACAAGGTCTCCATGGTGATTAGACCCCCGTTCTTAATCAACACCAAAAGTGGTTCCCAGCAGGAACAATAGTGTGAACGGCAGGATCCAAAGCTGCTGAAGATAAATTCACCTCGATAAAGGTTGAATTTGGCCCTTGCGCATTAGGTGCATATACCCACCGAAGTGTTAAAGAAATCACATTTCAACCCATTTCCGCAGCTAAACTCTAGAAGAGGCGTTGTGAATATCTGCCAAAAATACTATTGAGTTCCACTACTATCCATTATCTACTACAAAGTTTAGTAGTTGTTATTTGCAAGTTGTCATTTGCAAGTTGAAGAACCTAAAACAGCACTCAATCAAATATCTAGCTTTTTTATTTATGACTGAACTTAACACAAAATAGGTGTTTTTTTTAAGTACCTATTCAGAACCGGAGTGCCCCGATTTTGTTTGAAAAGTGCCGAGACAGCATAACTTGTTTGACGTGTTCTTGTTTACTTGCTGTTTCAGTGGCAGTTGCAGTACATGGCCAACCTAAGGGCCAATTAAAGAAGCTTGGACAGACCAGTAAGCTGTAGCCTTTTTTTCGTAAATATGTTGAGGGCTTTGCCACATAAACTGAAATGTTTTGAAGGATGTTAAGTCCTTAAATGGTTCTTCTACTTTGCATTTTTTAGTATTATACCAGTGATAAGCACTTCAGTGAAAAAATGTAATTTAAATATAATGTACGGTACTTCAGTGAGGATTTTGCTTTTTTGCCTACACCCCAAATTGCTGTACTTTGAAACTTCGTGGGATTATCAGCACCAAAGCTCTCCGTGGCAAAGAAAGCCGAGACACCTCTTACAGCTATCGCGAAGGCCAAGAGTATTTCTGATCATAAAATTTAACACAGTTGAGTCCGTCAGTCATATTTACAACTCCCTCAAGCGGCTTCGTATATTACCCTGGTTTGTGGGAGGTGGTCGCCCGCCACGAGCTGGCGTCCTCTCAGCGAATCCTCGCCAAGACGCAAACAAAAAGGTGTGAGGTCACTTATTAAAAGACTTTAATTATGGGCTTATTGCCAGGTGGGGCTGCGGTGGGGCAGTGGGTCCAGCGCTTTGCTTTTCTACACCTGAATAATCAGCACCCTTCTGCAGATAATTATTCGATTAGCATAAATAACCCTACCGAAGGCAAGGAGAGACGGACACGATTGACATAGGAAGTTT
>JACYXH010000654.1:0-2500 GCA_026745465.1 Lota lota
GGACTATACAGCTCTATAGATCTAGATACATCTAGCTCACTGGACTATACAGCTCTATAGATCTAGATACATCTAGTTCACTGGACTATACAGCTCTATAGATCTAGATACATCTAGCTCACTGGACTATACAGCTCTATAGATCTAGATCTAGCTCAGTGGACTATACAGCTCTATAGATCTAGATACATCTAGTGGACTATACAGCTCTATAGATCTAGATCTAGCTCAGTAGACTATACAGCTCTATAGATCTAGATCTAGCTCAGTGGACTATACAGCTCTATAGATGTAGATCTAGCTCCACACATTCTGCTTCTTACCAGGGACTGACACCAGCTCTAACAACACTGAGGAACAGAGACATCTTCCAGAGGCCCAACCTCTGACCTCAAGGTCAGTATTTTGTGACATCACAACTTTTTAGAGGATGCATGGTAGGGCGATAATATCTTTACAGTACATTACTTCATCACAGTAATATATATACAGTACTTTGTCACAGTAATATATATACAGTACATTATCACAGTAATATATATATATATACAGTACTTTATCACAGTATTATCACAGTAATATATATACAGTACTTTATCACAGTAATATATATACAGTACTTTACATCAACAGTGATGGTAATATTTGAACAGTACATCATAGTGATAGTAATATTGTAACAGTACATCAACAGTGATAGTAATATTTGAACAGTACATCATGATAGTAATATGTAATATTTGAACAGTACATCAACAGTGATAGTAATATTTGAACAGTACATCAACAGTGATAGTAATATTTGAACAGTACATCAACACTGATAGTAATATTGTAACAGTACATCAACAGTGATAGTAATATTTGAACAGTACATCAACACTGATAGTAATATTGTAACAGTACATCAACACTGATAGTAATATTGTAACAGTAAGGGGTCAGAGTTGAATCATGAAGAGGCTTCTCATGCTCTCCCAGACCGGGGATTGATGATCCTTTATAATCCTGACCAACAGTGTTGGGACTTCAGCTCGCTTCACACCTTCGCTCAATGACAATAACCTTCTTACTTACTTTTAGTTTGAAAACAACCATTAGTCCTTAAGAAAGCTTAAATAAATGAACTTATTATATTCTCTTATAATATAGCAAAGTGATTGTTACCAACTAAACTCACTGTAATATTCCTTTAAGTTGTGCATTTGATTATTTGTAGAGGGATTGATTGACTCCTGAATGATTTTATGAACTCGCTAATCTGTAACTGATGCTTTGAAACCATGGCAACATAATCTCCATGATGAACGGCCATTTTAGTTACTTAGTTAGTTTCGCTTACCTTATAATGTTTAACGTGACAGTTTACAATGTTTAAGATGTTTAATATAATATTAGGATTATTGACGTGCAAGAATCCAGACCATCGATCCAGACCATATATATATATATATATAAAATCATAATCTCGTCAGGTTTAAGTGGAATATGTAAGAGTTGCTGGAATACACTGCTTTAGGTTTTGTGGGATTTATAATGAACATATTAGAAGCTTTTTATTTTTGCTGTCAATAAAGTTTCCAGAATTCCAATTTCAGTCTGTTTATTTAATGTATTTAATATCCAATAACTACAATTTTATGAATTACCAATGTCAAAATGTTCCTTTGTTTAGTTATTCATGTAGCCTCTAGCCGAGCATAAATACCGGTGTATCATTAGGTGCTTAAACATAGCATGCTAACAACAAGACAAGCTAGGCTGTAATGTGTGCATTTTACAGGCTGAACTCTGCCTCAACTGAATCTTTTCAACTTTATCCAAGACTTATCATATATTATATGTACATCATATATCATATTATACGTACATCATGTATCATATATTATATGTACATCATATATCATATTATATGTACATCATATATCATATATTATATGTACATCATATATCATAATATTATATGTACATCATATATCATATATTATATGTATATCATATATCATATATTATATGTACATCATATATCATATATTATACGTACATCATATATCATATATTATATGTACATCATATATCATATTATATGTACATCATATATCATATATTATATGTACATCATATATCATATATTATACGTACATCATATATCATATATTATATGTACATCATATATCATATTATATGTACATATATCATATATTATATGTACATCATATATCATATATTATATGTACATCATATATTATATGTTCATCATATATCATATATTATATGTACATCATATATCATATATTATATGTACATCATATATCATATATTATACGTACATCATATATTATATGTACATCATATATCATATATTATATGTACATCATGTATCATATATTATTACACCACCCACTAAAAGTCTGTCTCAGGAAAAACCAAGTGCATGAAAATGTGATCAAAGATCACTAATCACTAACCACTAATCACTAACCACTAACCACTAATTGAT
>JACYXH010000654.1:5000-15000 GCA_026745465.1 Lota lota
TGGGATGGTGGATGAGGTTCAGATGGTTCACTATGACAGCAACAGTATGAGATCCGTACCCAAACAGGCCTGGATGGAGCAGGCCACCAGAGATGACCCAGACTACTGGGAGAGGAACACTGGAATAGCTCAGAGTAACCAGCAGATCTCCAAGGTCAGGATTGAGACTGGGAAGAAACGCTTCAACCAGACAGGAGGTATGTTTATATATTATGTACACACACACACACACACACACACACACACACACACACACACACACACACACACACACACACACACACACACACACACTTCACACATACACACACACACTCACACACATGCACATGCGATGACACACACACACACACACAACAACACACGTACGCACGCACACACACACACACACTCACACGTACACACACACATGCACACACACACACACACACACACACACACACAGATACTTCACACACACGCATACACACATACACACACACACACACTCACACACACACATACACAATCACACGCACACATGCGATGACACACACACACACACACACAACAACACACGCACGCACACACACACGCACACACACACACTTTACACATACACACACACACGCACACACACATACACACTTCATGCATACACTCACACACATGCACACACACACTTCACGCATACACACACACACACTTTACACATACACACACACACACACACACTTCACTCATACACACACACACACACAGACTCACACACACATACACACACACACTTCACTCATACACACGCGCACACACACACTTCACACATACACACACACACACACACACACACACTTCACTCATACACACACACACTTCACACGTACACACACGCACACACACACACACACACACTTTACACATACACACATACACACACACACACACATACACTTCACTCATACACACAAACACAGACTCACACACACATACACACACACACACACTTCACTCATACACACGCGCACACACACACACACACGCACACACACATGCACAAACTTCACACACACACACACACACACACACACACACACACACACACACACACACACACACACTTCACTCATACACACACACACACCACGCACGCACACACACACACACACTTCACTCATACACACACACACACCCGGAGAGACAGACAGGGAGAGGGAGACAGACAGGGAGAGTGAGAGACAAACAGGGAGAGACAGACAGGGAGAGTGAGAGACAAACAGGGAGAGACAGAGAGGGAGACAGACAGGGAGAGGGAGAGACAGACAGGGAGAGGGAGACAGACAGGGAGAGAGAGAGACAGACAGGGAGAGAGACAGACAGGGAGAGAGACAGACAGGGAGAGGAGAGACAGACAGGGAGAGTGAGAGGGAGAGACACGAGGGAGAGACAGACAGGGAGAGGGAGAGACAGACAGAAGGACAGACAGGAGAGAGAGAGAGACAGAACACAGAGACAGACACAGAGGAGAGAGAGAGACAGACAGGGAGAGGAGAGACAGACAGGGAGAGACAGACAGACAGGAGAGGGAGAGACAGACAGGAGAAGACACAGGGAGAGGGAGAGACAGACAGGGAGAGGGAGACAGACAGGGAGAGGGTGAGACAGACAGGGAGAGAGAGACAGACAGACAGGGAGAGTGAGAGGGAGAGGGAGAGGGAGAGACAGACAGGGAGAGGGAGACAGACAGGGAGAGGAGAGACAGACAGGGAGGGAGAGACAGACAGGGAGAGGGAGAGACAGACAGGGAGAGAGAGACAGACAGGGAGAGGGAGACAGACAGGGAGAGAGACAGACAGGGAGAGACAGACAGGGAGAGGGAGACAGACAGGGAGAGAGAGACAGACAGGGAGAGGGAGACAGACAGGGAGAGGGAGAGACAGACAGGAGAGGGAGAGACAGACAGGGAGAGAGACAGACAGGGAGAGAGAGACAGACAGGGAGAGAGAGACAGACAGGAGAGGGAGACAGACAGGGAGAGAGAGAGACAGACAGGGAGAGAGAGGGAGAGAGACAGACAGGGAGAGAGGAGAGACAGACAGGGAGAGAGAGAGACAGACAGGGAGAGAGACAGACAGGGAGAGGGAGACAGACAGGGAGAGAGAGAGACAGACAGGGAGAGAGAGACAGACAGGGAGAGATAGACAGACAGGGAGAGAGAGACAGACAGGGAGAGACAGACAGGGAGAGGGAGAGACAGACAGGGAGAGGGAGACGAGGCCAACACACACACACACACACACACACACACACACACACACACACACACACACACACACACACACACACACACACACACACAATTGTAAAATAATAAATAGATGAGATCATATTTCATCTGCATTGAGATCATGATTATTCAAATGTGTGTTGTTAGATAATTGTAATGGTTTCTCTCTCTCTCTCTCTCTCCTCTCTCTCTCTCTCTATCTCTGTCTCTCTGTCTCTCTCTCTCTCTCTCTCTCTCTCTCTCTCTCTCTCTCTCCTCTCTCTCTCCTCTCTCTCTCTCTCTCTTCTGCTCTCTCTCTCTCTCTCTCTCTCTCTCTCTCAGGTCTCTGCTCTGTCTACCATATTCAGAGGATGTATGGTTGTGGAGCTCAATCTATCTGATGATACTACTGATGGTTTATAGACAGGATGGTATATGTGGGGAGGAACTTAATATCGTTGGACCTGGAGACGGCCAGGAGCTCCAGGGAGCATGTGGACAGGGAGGTCCTCCCCACCACGACGGGACCTTTCCCGAGTCAGACGTGCGACCTGGAACCTGGACCCTGACATGGATCGCTCCAGTACCACAGGCTGTCCCCACCAAACGGAAATGGGATCAGAATAGAGCTCATAATGAAAACACGAAGAACTACTTCACCAAGGAGTGTGTTGATTGGCTGAAGAAGTACCTGGCCTATGGGAAGAGCACTCTGCAGAGAACAGGTAGAGTCACATGACCTGGTGGGCGTGACAGACTCATGTCTGAGTCCTGGTGGCTTAACTGATACACTACAGGAAACATAACACTCTCTCTCTCTCTCTCTCTCTCTCTCCTCTCTTTCTCTCTCTCACTCTCTCTCTCTCTCTCTGTCTCTCTCTCTCCCCCCTCTCTCTCTCTCTCTCTCTCTCTCTCTCTCTCTCTCTCTCCCCCCCTCTCTCTCACTCTCTCTCTCTCTCTCTCTCTCTCTCTCTCTCTCTCTCTCTCTCTCTCTCTCTCCTCTCTCTCTCTCTCTCTCTCTCTCTCTCTCTCTCTCTCTCTCTCTCTCCTCTCTCTCTCTCTCTCCCCCCCTCTCTCTCTCTCTCTCTCTCTCTCTCTCTCTCTCTCTCTCTCTCTCTCTCTCTCTCTCCCCCTCTCTCTCTCTCTCTCTCTCTCTCTCTCTCTCTCTCTCTCTCTCTCTCTCTCTCTCTCTCTCTCTCTCTCTCTCTCTCTCTCTCTCTCTCTCTCTCTCTCTCTCTCTCTCTCTCTCTCTCTCTCTCTCTCTCTCTCTCTGTCTCTCTCTCTCTCTCTCTCTCTCTCTCTCTCTCTCTCTCTCTCTCTCTCTCTCTCTCCAGAGGTTCCGCGGGTGTCTCTGCTCCAGAGGGGCCCCTCCTCCCCAGTGGTGTGCCATGCTACAGGCTTCTACCCTGACAGGGTGGTGGTGTTCTGGAGGAGAGACGGCCAGGAGCTCCAGGAGCATGTGGACCAGGGGGAGGTCCTCCCCAACCACGACGGGACCTTCCAGGTCAGCGTGGACCTGGACCTGGCCTCGGTCCCACAGGAGGACTGGGGGAGGTACGAGTGTGTGGTCCAGCTGAAAGGCATCGAGGACATGTCCACCCCACTGGACCCAGCCCTCATCAGGACCAACGGGGGTAAGACTGGTCTGGGAGGGGGTGGAGGTAGGGAAGACATGTCTCACCACAGCCACTGGCAGGTCTACCTGGAGCCAGCTGAAGAGCTCAGCTGAACCCGCTGCATTGTGGGTACATGAGTCCAGGCTGGGATCAGGCTCCAGAACAGATTGTGTTGGACTAGTGTGTGGACGTTGTGTTAGTCATGTATGGCCTACCTTCAGATGTGTGCTGAGGAGGTGGACTCCAACATATCTTAGGATTACACACCTGATCTTCTGTTCTTGGTTCACCTGAAGGGGTCCAGAGTGACATCACCACCCCCATCATCATTGGGTGTGTTGTTCTCCTCCTCACTGCTGCTGCTGCTGTTGGTGTTGGAGTCTTTCTGTACAGGAAGAGGAACGGTGAGTGAATCAAAACACCTGAACTCCACCTGCTCCTACTTCCTGTCCCCTCGTTGAGTCCCTTCCTACAATCTGATTGGTTGTTGTCATACTCTAGTGGTGTGGTTGTAGAAACCTCTCCCTCTCTGAATGATGAACCTCCTCTAATGTCGAGTCCACAGTGATGTTGTGACATTAAGAATATGAAAGTAGAACAACATTAGGATATTTACCACTGTTACAACACTAATCAATTCTCTTGATCCTTAGATTCAGCCAAACCAGTTGGTGAGTAAAATGTGTTTTTACTGCAGTTCTGCTCTCATGATTAAAAATACTACCAACACAGAGACCTTGATGACTTGTCTAGCTCACTGGACTATACAGCTCTAATACAGCTCTGTAGATCTAGATACATCTAGCTCACTGGACTATACAGCTCTATAGATCTAGATACGTCCAGTTCACTGGACTATACAGCTCTAATACAGCTCTGTAGATCTAGATACATCTAGTTCACTGGACTATACAGCTCTATAGATCTAGATACATCTAGCTCACTGGACTATACAGCTCTGTAGATCTAGATACATCTAGTTCACTGGACTATACAGCTCTATAGATCTAGATACATCTAGCTCACTGGACTATACAGCTCTGTATATCTAGATACATCTAGTTCACTGGACTATACAGCTCTATAGATCTAGATACATCTAGCTCACTGCACTATACAGCTCTGTAGATCTAGATACATCTAGCTCACTGGACTATACAGCTCTATAGATCTAGATACATCTAGTTCACTGGACTATACAGCTCTGTAGATCTAGATACATCTAGTTCACTGGACTATACAGCTCTATAGATCTAGATACATCTAGCTCACTGGACCAAACAGCTCTATAGATCTAGATACATCTAGTTCACTGGACTATACAGCTCTATAGATCTAGATACATCTAGTTCACTGGACGATACAGCTCTAATACAGCTCTGTAGATCTACATACATCTAGCTCACTGGACTATACAGCTCTATAGATCTAGATCTAGCTCAGTGGACTATACAGCTCTGTATATCTAGATACACATAGCTCAGTGGACTATACAGCTCTATAGATCTAGATCTAGCTCAGTGGACTATACAGCTCTATAGATCTAGATCTAGCTCACTGGACTATACAGCTCTATAGATGTAGATCTAGCTCAGTGGACTATATAGCTCTATAGATCTAGATCTAGCTCAGTGGACTATAGCAGCTCTATAGATGTAGATCTAGGTCAGTAGACTATACAGCTCTATAGATGTAGAACTAGCTCTCACATTCTGCTTCTTACCAGGTTCAGAGACCAGCTCTAACAACACTGAGGAACAGAAACATCTTCCAGAGGCCCAACCTCTGACCTCAAGGTCAGTATTTTGTGACATCACAACTTCTTAGAGGATGTGTGGGAGGGCGATAATATCTTTACAGTACATTACTTCATCACAGTAATATATATACAGTGCTTTATCACAGTAATATATATACAGTACTTTATCACAGTAATATATATACAGTACATTATCACAGTAATATATATACAGTACTTTATCACAGTAATATATATACAGTACATTATCACAGTAATATATATACAGTACTTCATCACAGTAATATGTATACAGTACATCAACAGTGATAGTAATATTGTAACAGTGATAGTAATATTTGAACAGTACATCAACAGTGATAGTAATATTTGAACAGTACATCATCAGTGATAGTAATATTGTAACAGTACATCAACAGTGATAGTAATATTTGAACAGTACATCACAGTGATAGTAATATTTGAACAGTACATCAACAGTGATAGTAATATTTGAACAGTACATCAACAGTGATAGTAATATTGAACAGTACATCAACAGTGATGGTAATATTTGAACAGTACATCAACAGTGATATACTGACTAGTGATAGATGGTTTAATCCTGACTTGTGCTTCCTTGGTGTTTAGGGGTCAGAGTTGAATCATGAAGAGGCTTCTCATGCTCTCCCAGACCGGGGGATTGATGATCCTTTATAATCCTGACCAACAGTGTTGGGACTTCAGCTCGCTTCACACCTTCGCTCAATGACAATAACCTTCTTACTTACTTTTAGTTTGAAAACAACCATTAGTCCTTAAGAAAGCTTAAATAAATGAACTTATTATATTCTCTAATAATATAGCAAAGTGATTGTTACCAACTAAACTATCTGTAATATTCCTTTAAGTTGTGCATTTGATTATTTGTAGAGGGATTGATTGACTCCTGAATGATTTTATGAACTCGCTAATCAGTAACTGATGCTTTGAAACCATGGCAACATGATCTCCATGATGAACGGCCATTTTAGTTACTTAGTTAGTTTCGCTTACCTTATAATGTTTAACGTGTCAGTTTACAATGTTTAAGATGTTTAATATAATATTAGGATTATTGACGTGGAAGAATCCAGACCATCGATCCAGACCACATATATATATATATATATATATATATATATATATATATATAATCATAATCACGTCAGGTTTAAGTGGAATATTTAAGAGTTGCTGGAATACACTGCTTTAGGTTTTGTGGGATTTATAATGAACATATTAGAAGCTGTTTCTTTCTGCCGTCAATAAAGTTTCCAGAATTCCAATTCCAGTCTGTTTATTTAATGTATTTAATATCCAATAAGTACTATTTTATGAATTACCAATGTCAAAATGTTCCTTTGTTTAGTTATTCATGTAGCCTCTAGCCGAGCATAAATACCAGTGTATCATTTAGATGCTTAAACATAGCATGCTAACAACAAGACAAGCTAGGCTGTAATGTGTGCATTTTACAGGCTGAACTCTGCCTCAACTGAATCTTTTCCACTTTATCCAAGACTTCACGTTATTATCATATATTATATGTACATCATATATCATATATTATATGTACATCATATATCATATATTATATGTACATCATATATTATATGTACATCATATATCATATATTATATGTACATCATATATCATATATTATTACACCACCCACCAAAAGTCTGTGTTAGTGGGTTTGGACGGTCAGGAAAAACCAAGTGCATGAAAATGTGATCAAAGATCACTAATCACTAACCACTAATCACTAATCACTAACCACTAATTGATCTAGATCACTAATCACTAATGAAAGATCACTAATCACTAATTGATCTAGATCACTAATTACTAATCACTAACCACTAATTTATCTAGAGCACTAATCACTAATCACTAATCACTAATCACTAATTTATCTAGATCACTAATCACTAACCACGAACCACTAACCACTAATCACTAATCACTAATCACTTTTTGATGAAGCACAAAGCTGAATTGAGTGGAAGCGTAGCAGAGCGATGCTAGTTAACAGGTGTTTAACTAAAGCACGTACAGGAAAAGGACAGCAAACTAAAAGCCGTGGATATATTTGACACAATAAGTTCCCAGGACTCAGGAGCGTTTTCCTCTTGAGCAGTTTATTAAAACATCACTTCCTGAACGCTTGGATGATCATGAATGATGTAATTATTAGAGGTGATCAGGAACCCATCATCCACTGGTCGGTTCCCCACTGAGGGTCCACTTGTGAGGTCAGAGGTGAGAGGTCAAAGGTCAGAACATGTCCTTCTTGTATCTGTGGATCAGCTCTGAGACGTCCTCCTTACACACCTTCACCCAGCCGTCCTCCCTCATGTGGTACACTACACACACACACACACACACACACACACACACACACACACACACATTATACACACACACACACACACATTATACACACACACACACACACACACACACATTATACAAACATACACACACACGCACGCACATACACACACACATTATACAAACATTATACACACGCACACACACAGACGCACACACACACACATTTTTATAAGATGTGTCTTAAAGAATATCTGTACACATGTGATCAAGGCCCAGTACACATGTGTACCGGGCCTTGATCAATATGAGTTAACAGTCCCCCAGACAGAGCTATTCCTCCATCTACCTATCCCTCCACCATGATCCACACATCTCTAGGTTAGTCTAGTAACATGTGATGCTACACACATCTCTAGGTTAGTCTAGTAACATGTGATGCTACACACATCTCTAGGTTAGTCTAATAACATGTGATGCTACACACATCTCTAAGTTAGTCTAATAACATGTGATGCTACACACATCTCTAAGTTAGTCTAATAACATGTGATGCTACACACATCTCTAGGTTAGTCTAATAACATGTGATGCTACACACATCTCTAGGTTAGTCTAGTAACATGTGATGCTACACACATCTCTAAGTTAGTTTAATAACATGTGATGCTACACACATCTCTAAGTTAGTCTAGTAACATGTGATGCTACACACATCTCTAAGTTAGTCTAATAACATGTGATGCTACACACATCTCTAGGTTAGTCTAATAACATGTGATGCTACACACATCTCTAAGTTAGTCTAATAAATAGTCTTGTCCATCATGACTAAAACTCCTTCCCTTAGTGCTGATTGGTCCTATCATACCTTCCCTTAGTGCTGATTGGTCCTATCATACCTCCCCTTAGTGCTGATTGGTCCTATCATACCTCCCCTTAGTGCTGATTGGTCCTATCATACCTTCCCTTAGTGCTGATTGGTCCTATCATACCTCCCCTTAGTGCTGATTGGTCCTATCATACCTCCCCTTAGTGCTGATTGGTCCTATCATACCTCCCCGTAGTGCTGATTGGTCCTATCATACCTCCCCTTAGTGCTGATTGGTCCTATCATACCTCCCCTTAGTGCTGATTGGTCCTTGCTCCCCTCCCGGGCGGTACTCACGGTTGACCACGCCCCCAGAGTAGGCGTCGCGGTGCGTGGCGTGGGTGATGCCGCGGCGGCCTAGCTCACATGCCTCCTCCACCGTCATGTCGTCACGGTAACCGCTGTCCATCACTCCGTAGGCGTAGCTGTTCCCGCATCCCGTGGAGAACATGCTTCCAGAGAGACGGGTCCCGTTGTCATCCACATAGTACAGCCCGGGGCCCTGGGACACACATGGTACACACATGGTACACACATAGTACACACATGGTACACACATGGTACAGCCCGGGGCCCTGGGACACACATGGTACACACATAGTACAGCCCGGGCCCCTGGGATACACATGGTACACACATGGTACACACATGGTACACACATGGTACAGCCCAGGGCCCTGGGACACACATGGTACACACATGGTACAGCCCAGGGCCCTGGGACACACATGGTACACACATGGTACACACATGGTACAGCCCAGGGCCCTGGGACACACATGGTACACACATGGTACACACATAGTACAGCCCGGGGCCCTGGTACACACATAGTACACACATAGTACACACATGGTACACACATAGTACAGCCCGGGCCCCTGGGACACACATGGTACACACATGGTACACACATGGTACAGCCCAGGGCCCTGGGACACACATGGTACACACATGGTACAGCCCAGGGCCCTGGGACACACATGGTACACACATGGTACACACATAGTACAGCCCAGGGCCCTGGGACACACATGGTACACACATGGTACAGCCCGGGGCCCTGGTACACACAAGGTACATACATGGTACACACATAGTACAGCCCGGGGCCCTGGTACACACAAGGTACAAACATGGTACACACATAGTACACA
>JACYXH010000654.1:20000-30000 GCA_026745465.1 Lota lota
ATAGCAAGGAGGAGGAGGAGGGAGGAAGGGAGGGAGGGAGGGAGGAGGAGGGGGAGGAGGGAGGAGAAGGAAGAGAGGGAGGAGGAAGAAGAGGGAGGAGGAGGGAGGAGGAAGGGAGGAGAAGGAAGGGACGGAGGAGGAAGAGGGAGGAGGTGGAGGGAGGGAGGGACGGACGGAGGAGGAAGAGGGAGGGAGGGAGGGAGGGAGGGAGGAAGGGAGGGAGGAGGAGGAGGAGGAGGAGGGAGGCGTACCTGCAGGCTGTGTACGGAGACTCCTGGTACGGCCGGATGTAGTCCACAGCGTGAGCGGTGATGACACACAGGTCCACGTTGCTCCCGGAGCCCAGGTCACTCATGATGCCCGCCTGGATGGAGTCCCTCACCAACACCTTCGCCTCCTCCACCTGAGAGAGAGAGAGCAAAGCAATTAAGTCCCAGGTCGTTAAGGAGCAGGTAGGGGTTAGACAGTACAGACAGGTCATTAAGGAGCAGGTAGGGGTTAGACAGTACAGAGACAGGTCATTAAGGAGCAGGTAGGGGTTAGACAGTACAGAGACAGGTCATTAAGGAGCAGGTAGGGGTCAGACAGTACAGAGACAGGTCATTAAGGAGCAGGTAGGGGTCAGACAGTACAGAGACAGGTCATTAAGGAGCAGGTAGGGGTTAGACAGTACAGAGACAGGTCATTAAGGAGCAGGTAGGGGTTAGACAGTACAGAGACAGGTCATTAAGGAGCAGGTAGGGGTTAGACAGTACAGAGACAGGTCGTTAAGGAGCAGGTAGGGGTTAGACAGTACAGACAGGTCATTAAGGAGCAGGTAGGGGTTAGACAGTACAGAGACAGGTCATTAAGGAGCAGGTAGGGGTTAGACAGTACAGACAGGTCATTAAGGAGCAGGTAGGGGTTAGATAGTACAGAGACAGGTCATTAAGGAGCAGGTAGGGGTTAGACAGTACAGAGACATGTCATTAAGGAGCAGGTAGGGGTTAGACAGTACAGAGACAGGTCATTAAGGAGCAGGTAGGGGTCAGACAGTACAGAGACAGGTCATTAAGGAGCAGGTAGGGGTCAGACAGTACAGAGACAGGTCATTAAGGAGCAGGTAGGGGTTAGACAGTACAGAGACAGGTCATTAAGGGGCAGGTAGGGGTTAGACAGTACAGAGACAGGTCATTAAGGAGCAGGTAGGGGTTAGACAGTACAGAGACAGGTCGTTAAGGAGCAGGTAGGGGTTAGACAGTACAGACAGGTCATTAAGGAGCAGGTAGGGGTTAGACAGTACAGAGACAGGTCATTAAGGAGCAGGTAGGGGTTAGACAGTACAGAAACAGGTCGTTAAGGAGCAGGTAGGGGTTAGACAGTACAGACAGGTCATTAAGGAGCAGGTAGGGGTTAGACAGTACAGAGACAGGTCATTAAGGAGCAGGTAGGGGTTAGACAGTACAGAGACAGGTCATTAAGGAGCAGGTAGGGGTTAGACAGTACAGAGACAGGTCATTAAGGAGCAGGTAGGGGTTAGACAGTACAGAGACAGGTCATTAAGGAGCAGGTAGGGGTTAGACAGTACAGAGACAGGTCATTAAGGAGCAGGTAGGGGTTAGACAGTACAGACAGGTCATTAAGGAGCAGGTAGGGGTTAGACAGTACAGAGACAGGTCATTAAGGAGCAGGTAGGGGTTAGGGGGCATCTTGCACAAGGATGCCTACAGGTGGGCTGTGGACATCGGGGATCGAACCCAGAACCCCCAGGCCCCTGGTCCCTACCTCCATGTCGGGTTTGAAGCGGTCCTCCAGGATGCCCAGAGCCGCCATGTCACCAGAACCTGAGAAGAGTCAGTAGGTTCAAACCCTGAACAAGTAGTCCTGAGTAAAGTAGTCCTGTAAAGTAGTCCTGAGTAAAGTAGTCCTGAGTAAACTAGTCCTGTAAAGTAGTCCTGAGTAAAGTAGTCCTGAGTAAAGTAGTCCTGAGTAAAGTAGTCCTGTAAAGTAGTCCTGAGTAAAGTAGTCCTGAGTAAAGTAGTCCTGTAAAGTAGTCCTGAGTAAAGTAGTCCTGTAAAGTAGTCCTGTAAAGTAGTCCTGAGTAAAGTAGTCCTGTAAAGTAGTCCTGAGTAAAGTAGTCCTGTAAAGTAGTCCTGTAAAGTAGTCCTGAGTAAAGTAGTCCTGTAAAGTAGTCCTGTAAAGTAGTCATGAGTAAAGTAGTCCTGAGTAAAGTAGTCCTGTAAAGTAGTCCTGTAAAGTAGTCATGAGTAAAGTAGTCCTGAGTAAGAAGGACCAATAATCAGAGACCAACAACAAGTAAACAAACGCTGCGCTCTTAATGTGAAAAGACGAGAAGGCCCAGCCTTTACTTTGAAAAGCCATGTGGGGGGGGGGGGGGGGACTGACCCATGGAGACGTAGGGCAGCTTGTTGACACTCCCGTACGGTCCCACGGTGTAGAGGTGGCTGCCGGAGAAGTCCACGCCCCCCAGGATCAGATGGGCACCGATCTGACCGCGGTACCTGGCCCGCAAACACACAACACATAATACACACACATACACACACCCATAACACATACACACACATACACACACCCATAACAAATACACACACATACACACCCGTAACACAGACATGTGAATGGACCCAACGGCCAGTCAGATCCTACAGTGTAGACAACATCACTACACACACACACACACGCACCTGTAGAGCAAGTCCTGTAACACACACACCTGTACAGCGTTACCTGTAAGACACACACACACACCTGTACGCACACACACACACACACCTGTACAGCGTTACCTGTAAGACACACACCTGTACGTACACACACACACACCTGTACAGCATGTCCTGTAACACACACACCCGTACACACACACACACCTGTACAGCATGTCCTGTAACACACACACCTGTACACACACACACACACCTGTACACACACACCTGTACACACACACACCTGTACAGCATGTCCTGTAACACACACACCTGTACACACACACACCTGTACACACACACCTGTACACACACACACCTGTACAGCATGTCCTGTAACACACACACCTGTACACACACACACACTTGTACACACACACACACACACACACACACCTGTACAGCATGTCCTGTAACACACACACCTGTACACACACACACACCTGTACAGCATGTCCTGTAACACACACACACACCTGTACACACACACACACACACACACACACACCTGTACAGCATGTCCTGTAGCACACACACCTGTACACACACACACACACACCTGTACAGCATGTCCTGTAACACACACACACCTGTACACACACACACACACACCTGTACACACACACACCTGTACACACACACACACCTGTACACACACACACACCTGTACACACACACCTGTACACACACACCTGTACAGCATGTCCTGTAACACACACACACACACACACCTGTACACACACACACCTGTACACACACACCTGTACACACACACACCTGTACAGCATGTCCTGCAGGATGTTGACGGCCATCAGGAGGCGGGGCGTGCGGCCGCTGTTGAGGCAGAACAAGGCGAGGTTGGAGGCCAGGAGGTCCGTGGTCTTCTGGGTGTCTGCTGCCGTCCCTGCTCCACAGCAGCTGGGGGAGAACAGGACTCGCTTAGACCTGGGTTTAGACCAGGTCTAAGATAGACCTGGTCTGAACCCAGGTCTAAACCCAGGTCTAGCTTAGACCTAGTCTTATTAGAGATGTGGTGTGTGTGCGTGCGTGTGTGCGTGCTGCTCACTACATATTTGAGGAGATGTGGTGCGTGTGTGCGTGCGTGCGTGTGTGTGTGCGTGCGTGCGTGCGTGTGTGCGTGCGTGCGTGTGTTTGCTCACTACATATTTGAGGAGATGTGATGGATCTTAGCACACATCTTATCAGCCACCACTTCACCGGAGGTGGCCCTGGTGTCTGCTCCCAGGACCACACCATCCTGCTCACACACACACACACACACACACACACACCACACACACACACACACACACACACATCAATATATATAACACACACACACACACACGCATCAATAAATATAACACAAACACATATACATATATAACACACACATGCACGCACACACACACATCAATATATATAACACACACACATATACATATAACACACACACACACGTATTTCTATGTATATATATATAACACACATACATACATATATAACACACACATATATACATAGTAGATACATCACACTAACAGGAGGTTGTAGAGGTGTGTGTGTGTGTGTGTGTGCACGTGCGCGTGTGTGCGTGTGTGTGTGTGTGTGTGTGTGTGTGTGCGTGTGCGTGTGTGCTGGGGTACCGCATGTCTGAAGCCGTACCCTGAACACAACTCCGGCTATGGTGGTTCCGGTCTTCATGGGCTTGGGGGGCTTCGACCCCTCCACGAGCTGTCCCAGAACTGCGTTCCTGTGCGCGGGGAGGGGGGGGGGGGGGGGGGGGGGGCATGTTAACAACGATTACATCATCATTTAGGTACACACATCAATGGCACGAAAAACACATTTCCATCGATTATCTGTTCTCCCCCCATGGCCTACGCAGTTTTATTTAGCCTCCACGTTTCACTTTCACTTTTGATCCTATCCCGTTTCTATCCCGTATTCTATCCCGTCCTTCTCCTGGAGCAGCCGCCCGGACCGCTCGTCACCGCCGCCGCCAGCCGCAGCACCTACCGTTCCGTGAGGTCGAAGCAGAAGCCGGGGTTCGGGGGCCGCAGCGCGCTGTGGAGACTCATCTTGGGCGCCGCGCGTCGTGTGTGCTCGCAGCAGGGCTTGGAGGAGCTTGGTTTCTGTTTGTGAGGCGGAGTGACAACATGGAGCACGACGCCAGAGTCAAGGGGGTCAGCACCGGAGTGAGTACGAACGGCATCCTGCTTTTCCTTTAAGGATCGCTCATAATGATGTCGACTCTTTTTATTTTTTAAACAGTATTCGCTTGATGAGTGGACATCAGATGAAGAGTCAAACTTGGTTTAACTAATCATCATTTCAAACCCAAAGTAGACGACATTGAATACACATGCGTTGCTCGGAAAGGCAGCTGTAAAGTTATCCTTATGTAAACTTTTAATATTTATATAAAAGTAAGTTTTGGTCCGAACAAGGAAACGCGTGGAAGATGCGTCCTATTTGAATGAAGGTGGATTTCCGCGTTTCGTCGCCTGACTTGAAGCCGTCTTAGCGATTTCTCATGAACATAGGCCAGCGAAGGCGACCACACAGCGAAGACGGGGTGATATTGAAATAAAAATGTATTTCTGGTGCACAACAAAAACCACTGTTTTTGTTGTGCACCAGAAATGGGCGCTAGTTTCTGGTGGGGACGCTCGTTCTTCGTCCCAGCCACCGATCTCAAAGAACCAGTCAATTGTCCCTGCCAAAAGTGCACCATTTATTTACAGACTTTAGTTCAAGTTAACGAAATGATCCGTAACCTCTTACGATGCGATACGACGGGTCTGCCAACTCTGCAAAATCTCTCCTCACCTGAACTGACCCCGTTCCAACAGGCGTTGATGTCTCAACGCCCGTTGGAACGGGATGCTCCAATGAGCGTTATTGGCGAGGGAGAGGGCGGACGGGGGGGAGCGACATCCGCTTAGTTACATGGGTTGAGAGCCTAGAGGCGAGAGAGAGGGCGGGACTTCCGACAGAGATGTGTCTCTTTCTCTTGCTCTGTTCCTCTGACCGAACAAGTAAATGCTTCTCAAACAGGAGCCGTCAACGACAAAAACACGTTCATTAAACGATAAGATGGCTGTGGAATATTGGTCTTGTGTGAATAATACTGTAGTATTATAATATTGTATTGTAATAATAGTGTGAATAATACTGTAGTATTATAGTATTGTATTGTAATAGTGTGAATAATACTGTAGTATTATAGTATTGTATTGTAATAATAGGGTGAATAATACTGTAGTATTATAGTATTGTATTGTAATAGTGTGAATAATACTGTAGTATTATAGTATTGTATTGTAATAGTGTGAATAATACTGTAGTATTATAGTATTGTATTGTAATAATAGTGGAGTATAAATATGGAGCAGGGTGCAGTGGAGGTTGGAGGTCAGGGGGATATGGGTGCAGTGGGGTCGGAGGTCAGGGGGATATGGGGTGCAGTGGGGTTGGAGGTCAGGGGAATATGGGGTGCAGTGGGGTCGGAGGTCAGGGGGATATGGGGTGCAGTGGGGTTGGAGGTCAGGGGGATATGGGGTGCAGTGGGGTTGGAGGTCAGGGGGATATGGGGTGCAGTGGGGTCGGAGGTCAGGGGGATATGGGGTGCAGTGGGGGTACGCTGGGCTGGAGGAGAGGCCCCTGACGCTCTGCTGTTCCCCCAGACCACCATCATGGCGGTGACCTTCGACGGAGGGGTCATCATCGGCTCTGACTCGCGGGCCTCCATGGGGGGGTGAGCCCAGTTCGGTAATCGTCTTGATCACCACCTTCATCATCGTCATCCTCATCATCCGGTTGAAATCCCTTCTGCTCCCCCCAGAGAGTTTGTGTCGTCTAAGACCATCAACAAGCTGGTGCAGGTCCACGAGCGGATCTTCTGCTGCATGGCCGGCTCCCTGGCCGACGCCCAGGCCGTCCTGAAGACCGCCAAGTTCCACCTCAACCTCCACAGGTACGCTGCTAGCACTGCTAGCACAGTTACAATACTAGCACTGCTAGCACAGGTACGCTGCTAGCACAGATAGCACAGATAGTTGAGCTTCACTGCTAGCGTAGTTAAAACAGTATGTCTCGCTCTCTCTCTCTCTCTCCCCACTCTGTCTTAATCTCTCTCTCTCTCTCTCTCTCTCTCTCTCTCTCTCTCTCTCTCTCTCTCTCTCTCTCTCTCTCTCTCTCTCTCTCTCTCTCTCTCTCTCTCTCTCTCTCTCTCTCTCTCTCTCTCTCTCTCTCTCTCTCTCTCTCTCTCTCTCTCTCTCTCTCTCTCTCTCTCTCTCTCTATGTCTCTCTCCCTCCACAGTGTTCAGATGGAGGGTCCTCCCCGGGTGATAGCAGCAGCCTCCCTGCTGAAGAAGCTCTGCTACCAGACCAAGGACGAGCTCCAGGCCGGCTTCATCACGGCCGGATGGGACCCGCAGAATGGCCCGCAGGTGGGAACTCCTTTAACCCAAAGCCCAGGCTGTACCCCGGCCTGCAGCCTGAGCACAGGCCTGGTGCTGGAAACCAACCTGGTCCCATGAAAGTCCTGGGCAGTTAATTAATCAGAAATCAGAAGCATGCATAGCCAATCAGGTGTGTCCAGGTGTGTCTAGGTGAGTCCAGGTGTGTCTAAGTGAGTCCAGGTGTATGTTGTAATGTGATAAGGTGTGTGCAGGTGTGTCTAGTTGAGGTCCAGGTGTGTCTAGGTGAGTCCAGGTGTGTCCGGGTGTATGTTGTAATGTGATAAGGTGTGTGCAGGTGTGTCTAGTTGAGTCTACTAGGTGAGTCTAGGTGTGTGTAGGTGAGTCTGGTCTTTTGGTGAGTCCAGGTGTGAGTCCAGGTGTGTCGAGGTGAGTCTAGGTGTGTGTAGGTGAATCTAAGTGTCTCTAGGTATGTCCAGGTGTGTCGAGGTGAGTCTAGGTGTGTGTAGGTTTATCTAAGTGTCTCTAGGTATGTCCAGGTGTGTCTAGGTGAGTCCAGGTGTGTCTAGGTGAGTCCAGGTGTGTCTAGATGAGTCCAGGTGTGTACAGGTGAGTCCAGGTGTGTGTAGGTGAATTTAAGTGTCTCTAGGTATGTCCAGGTGTGTCTAGGTGAGTGCAGGTATGTAAGAGCTTGTCCTGGTGTTTAGGTGTGTACAGGTGAGTCCAGGTGTGTGTAGGTGAGTCCAGGTGTGTCTAAGTGAGTCCAGGTGTGTGTAGGTGAGTCCAGGTGTGTGTAGGTGAGTCCAGGTGTGTGTAGGTGAGTCCAGGTGTGTGCAGGTGAGTCCAGGTGTGTGTGGGTGAGTCCAGGTGTGTGTAGGTGAGTCCAGGTGTGTGTAGGTGAGTCCAGGTGTGTGTAGGTGAGTCCAGGTGTGTACAGGTGAGTCCAGGTGTGTGTAGGTGAGTCCAGGTGTGTGTAGGTGAGTCCAGGTGTGTATGACGTGAGTCTTGTCTCCAGGTGTACGTGGTGTCTCTGGGTGGCATGTTGATCAGTCAGCCGTTCACCATCGCCGGGTCGGGCAGTACCTACATCTTCGGCTACACCGACGCCAAATACAAACCCGACATGACCAGAGAGGAGAGCCTGCAGTTTGTAACAAACGGTACAGCGGTGGTCCATGTTTCTAACACTAATCTGACATGACCAGAGAGGAGAGCCTGGTCCACAGTGAATATGTTTCTATGGACCTATATGGAAACCGTGTGCATGGTTTATAAACTGCACTCACGGATTACCAAACCATACCCACAGATTACTACCATACCCACAGATTACTAACATACCCACAGATCACTAACATACCCACAGATTACTAACCATACCCACAGATTCACAGATTACCAAACCATACCCACAGATTACTACCATACCCACAGATTACTAACATACCCACAGATTACTAACATACCCACAGATTACTAACATACCCACAGATTACTACCATACCCACAGATTACTAACATACCCACAGATCACTAACATACCCACAGATTACTAACCATACCCACAGATTCACAGATTACCAAACCATACCCACAGATTACTACCCGTGTGGACGAATGGTTAGTAATCTGTGGGTATTTTAGTAATCTGTGGGTGCGGTTAGTAATCTGTGGGTATGTTAGCTATAAATTGGTCAGTATTAAACCTGTTCTATGGTGATATTGTAGGTCAGATGTTAGCTATAAACTGGTCAGTATTAAAGCTGTTCTATGGTGATATTGTAGGTCAGATGTTAGCTATAAACTGGTCAGTATTAAAGCTGCTCTATGGTGATATTGTAGGTCAGATGTTAGCTATAAACTGGTCAGTATTAAAGCTGTTCTATGGTGGTATTGTAGGTCAGATGTTAGCTATAAACTGGTCAGTATTAAAGCTGCTCTATGGTGATATTGTAGGTCAGATGTTAGCTATAAACCGGTCAGTATTAAAGCTGCTCTATGGTGATATTGTAGGTCAGATGTTAGCTATAAACCGGTCAGTATTAAAGCTGTTCTATGGTGATAATGTAGGTCAGATGTTAGCTATAAACTGGTCAGTATTAAAGCTGCTCTATGGTGATATTGTAGGTCAGATGTTAGCTATAAACTGGTCAGTATTAAAGCTGCTCTATGGTGATATTGTAGGTCAGATGTTAGCTATAAACTGGTCAGTATTAAAGCTGTTCTATGGTGATATTGTAGGTCAGATGTTAGCTATAAACTGGTCAGTATTAAAGCTGGTCTATGGTGATATTGTAGGTCAGATGTTAGCTATAAACTGGTCAGTATTAAAGCTAGTCTATGGTGATATTGTAGGTCAGATGTTAGCTATAAACTGGTCAGTATTAAAGCTGTTCTATGGTGATATTGTAGGTCAGATGTTAGCTATAAACTGGTCAGTATTAAAGCTGGTCTATGGTGATATTGTAGGTCAGATGTTAGCTATAAACTGGTCAGTATTAAAGCTGGTCTATGGTGATATTGTAGGTCAGATGTTAGCTATAAACCGGTCAGTATTAAAGCTGCTCTATGGTGATATTGTAGGTCAGACGTTAGCTATAAACTGGTCAGTATTAAAGCTGCTCTAAACGTATCCGCTGGCTTCCTACTCACGTCTCCTCTTCTGCGTGCAGCTCTGGCCTTGGCCATGGGCCGGGACAACGTCAGCGGGGGCGTGGCCCACCTGGTGGTCATCACCAAGGAGGGGGCGGAGCATGTGGTCATCCCCGGCAACAAGCTGCCCAAGTTCCATGACGAGTGAACGGACGGACTGTCTCCAATCACAGAGACCGAACACACCTTCACACTGAACACAGAACATGAAATAAT
>JACYXH010000654.1:35000-50000 GCA_026745465.1 Lota lota
GGAACTTCGTAAAAGCGCATCGGCGGTCCCCGTGGTGCTGTGGAGGATTCACACGGCGGCGAAATGTTTCGTCTCGACGCACAAATAGTTCGTCAAAGCTTGGCTTTCGCGGTGGCGCTTTGGGTCGACCTCTCCGTGTTCACCGCGCTGGGATCCGCCGCGGCGGCGCGCAGCGTCGGCGGCAGGTCCGCCGGTCTGTGGGTCGGCGCGCTCATCCGATGCCTGGCCCTGCTCACCTTGTATCAGATCACCGCAGGTCTCAAACCCGTGCTCGTGCGCTTCGCGGTCGTGCACTCTCTGGTCGCACCGGCGTTCGAGAGTGGACGCGAGCTGCTGTTCGGACGCGACGGGGGAGGCGAGTGGGTGGACTGGGGGGACGTCCGGACGTGGTTGACCTGTACCGGAGCATCGGTAGCAGGGGCCTTGTGCTGGGAGCTGACCACCGTGGCCAGAGCTGCCGGGGAGGAGGACGAGGAGAAACGGAGCTCCAGGGAGCTGTTCTGGAGGGTCCTCCGCTTGTATAAACCGGACGTTGGTCTCCTCCTCGGAGCCTTCTCCTTCCTGCTGCTCTCTGTGCTGTGTGAGTAGGTCCACGAGCTTCGTTATCTAGCTGTTGAGGTTGTTGTTGTTGAGGGGGGTGCTGTGTTGTTGTTGTTGTTGTTGTTGTTGTTGTTGTTGTTGTTGTTGAGGGGGTGCTGTGTTGTCCCTGCAGGTGGGATGTTCATCCCCATCTACACGGGCAAGGTGATTGACAGTCTCCGTACCGGGTATCATGAGCAGGAGTTCCTGTCCGCCATCATCTTCATCAGCGTTTACTCCCTGGGCAGGTGTGTGTGTGTGTGTGTGTGTGTGTGTATAATGTGTGTGTGTGTGTGTGTGTGTATATAATGTGTGTAATGTGTGTGTATAAAATGTGTGTGTGTGTATATAATGTGTGTGTGTATATAATGTGTGTGTGTATATAATGTGTGTGTATAATGTGTGTGTTTGTGTATATAATATGTGTGTGTATAATGTGTCTGTGTGTGTATAATGTGTGTGTGTGTAATGTGTGTGTAATGTGTGTGTGTAATGTGTGTGTGTGTGTGTGTGTGTGTGTGTGTGTGTGTGTGTGTGTGTGTGTGTGCAGCTCTCTAGGGGCGGGCTGCAGAGGGGGTATCTTCATGTGTGTATATAATGTGTGTGTATAATGTGTGTGTGTAATGTGTGTGTGTGTGTGTGTGTGTGTGTGTGTGTGTGTGTGTGTGTGTGTGTGTGTGTGTGTGTGTGTGTGTGTGTGCAGCTCTCTAGGGGCGGGCTGCAGAGGGGGTATCTTCATGTGTGTATATAATGTGTGTGTATAATGTGTGTGTGTAATGTGTGTGTGTGTGTGTGTGTGTGTGTGTGTGTGTGTGTGTGTGGTGCAGCTCTCTAGGTGCGGGCTGCAGAGGGGGTATCTTCATGTGTGTCATCGCCAGTTTCACACGAAGAGTGAAGCTGGCGCTGTTTGGGGCCCTGGCCAATCAGGAGATCGGATTCTTTGAGGCCGTTAAAACAGGTAGCCTACTGACCTCTGACCCCTACAGCGCGCAACAATAACATAACCACGATGGTAATAATCAGAACAATATTTTTATTGCATTACTTTCAATGCATGGAAGTCTTTTGTCGCAAGTCAACAGTTTTACCGCATTTAGTCGGTTACCGAGTGTAACCGGTGTTACCATGGTTACAGCCTGGTTAGCATGGTGGAACCGCAGTGTTAGCGTGGTGTAACCGGTGTTACCGTGGTTACAGCCTGGTTAGCATGGTGGAACCGCAGTGTTAGCGTGGTGTAACCGGTGTTACCGTGGTTACAGCCTGGTTAGCATGGTGGAACCGCAGTGTTAGCGTGGTGTAACCGGTGTTACCGTGGTTACAGCCTGGTTAGCATGGTGGAACCGCAGTGTTAGCGTGGTGTAATCAGTATTACCATGGTTACAGCCTTGTTAGCGTGGTGTAGCCTCGGTGTTGGCGTGTAACCGCGGTAACCCTGTGGTGTGCAGGGGAGCTGACCACCCGGCTGTCTGAAGACACCACCAAGATGGGCCGCACCGTCGCGCTGAACATCAACGTCCTGCTGAGGACCCTGATCCTCACGCTGGGGGTGGTGTCCCTGATGCTCAGCCTCTCCTGGAGCCTCACCCTGCTGGTGCTCCTGGAGACCCCCGTCACAGGGCTCATCGAGCAGCTCTACCACACCCACCACCAGGTAGGCCCTGGTCCTTCCACTGGTCCTACACCTGGTCCTACCACTGGTCCTACCACCAGGTAGGCCCTGGTCCTACACCTGGTCCTACCACTGGTCCTACCACACCCACCACCAGGTAGGCCCTGGTCCTACACCTGGTCCTACCACTGGTCCTTCCACTAGTCCTACTAATAACTGATGATATAAACGTTCTCCAGAGACTGGTCCTTCCACTGGTCCTAGCACTGGTCCTAGCACTGGTCCTACCACTGGTCCTAGCACTGGTCCTAGCACTGGTCCTACCACTGGTCCGACCACTGGTCCTCCTAATAACTGATGGTATAAACGTTCCCCAGAGGCTGGAGGAGAAGGTGCGTGACTCCATCGCCCGGGCCAACGCTGCGGCCAATGAGGCGGTGTCAGGGGTGTGGCTAGTGAAGAGCTTCCACGCGGAGCGCGGCGAGGTCCGCCGCTACGAGGACCGCCTGATGGACACACACCGGCTGAAGAGCAGCAGGGACCGCGTCAGGGCCCTCTACCTGCTGGCCCGCAGGGTGAGGGGCCCCCCTTATATACCCGTGTATTTATATATACACGTGTGATTATACACACGTGTATTTATATATACACGTGTATTTATATATCTGTGTGTGATTATACACACGTGTATTTATATATACACGTGTGTATTTATATATCTGTGTGTGATTATACACACGTGTATTTATATATACACGTATGTATTTAAATATACACGTGTGTATTTATATATCTGTGTGATTATACACACGTGTATTTATATATACACATGTATTTATATATCTGTGTGTGATTATATACACGTGTATTTATATATACACGGGCGTGTGTGTTTATGTATTTATATATACATGTGTGTATTTATATATCTGCGTATGTGTGTGTGTGTATGCATGTGTGTGCGTGTGTGTGTGCGTGCGTGTGCATGTATGTGCGTGCGTGTGTGTGTGCATGTGCGTGTGTGTGTGCGTGCAGCTCTCAGGTCTATCCATGCAGCTGGCCGTGCTGGTCTACGGTAGGATGGTCATCCAGAGAGGTCACATGACCATCGGGAACCTGCTGACCTTCATCCTCTACCAGGGAGACCTGGGGAACAACATCAGGGTATCACTTCCTCTTCCTGTTCACCCCCTGATCCACTAGACCCAACACCCTGGACCTGACCAGGCCCAACCAGGCCAGACTAGACCCAACACCCTGGACCTGACCAGGACCAACCAGGCCAGACTAGACCCAACACCCTGGACCTGACCAGGACCAACCAGGCCAGACTAGACCCAACACCCTGGACCTGACCAGGCCCAACCAGGCCAGACTAGACCAGACCACTTCTTGATCAGACCAGACCAAACAGCTGGCTTCTAGACCAGACTAGTCAGAGACTAGAACAGAGCGTGACAGACCAGACCAGACTAGACCAGCCTAGACTAGACTAGTCCAGGCTAGACCGGAGCATGACAGACTGGAGCGTGACAGACTAGACTAGACTAGTCAGAGATTAGAACAGAGCGTGACAGACCAGACCAGACTAGACTAGTCCAGGCTAGACTGGAGCGTGACAGAACAGACCAGACCAGACTAGACTAGACTAGTCCAGGCTAGACTGGAGCGTGACAGACCAGACCAGACTGGACTAGACCAGACTAGACTAGACTAGTCCAGGCTAGACTGGAGCGTGACAGACTAGACTAGACTAGTCCAGCTTAGACCGGAGCATTACAGACCAGACCAGACTGGACTAGACCAGACTAGACTAGACTAGACTAGTCCAGGCTAGACCGGAGCATGACAGACCAGACCAGACTGGACTAGACCAGACTAGACTAGACTAGTCCAGGCTAGACTGGAGCGTGACAGACTAGACTAGACTAGTCCAGGCTAGACCGGAGCATGACAGACCAGACCAGACTAAGACCTCTTCGTCCTCGTCTCCAGACTCTGATCTACATCTTCGGTGACATGCTGACCTCCGTGGGAGCATCAAAGAAGGTCTTTGAGTATCTGGACAGGAAGCCCAAATGCATCATGGGAACTCTGGCTCCGGAACAGCTGAAGGGTCACGTGACCTTCAACAATCTCACCTTCGCCTACCCCTCCCAACCTGACAAACAAGTCTTGCAGGTGGGTGTCTGTCGGTCCATCCACCACCCATCTATCAATCATCACCTATCCATCACTCATCACCCATATATCACTCATCACTCAGTCATCACCCATCTATCAATCATCACCTATCCATCACTCATCACCCATATATCACCCATCTATCAATCATCACCTATCCATCACTCATCACCCATATATCACTCATCACTCAGTCATCACCCATCTATCAATCATCACCCATCCATCACTCATCACTCAGTCATCACCCATCTATCAATCATCACCTATCCATCACTCATCACCCATCAATGACTCATCTATCAATCATCACCCATCTGTCCTCCCTCCCTCTTCCCTCCCTCCTCCCTCCTCCCTCCCTCCTCCCTCCAGAGAGCCAGTGTTTTGCAGGACTTCTTAGTTCTGTGTACATCTGTCCTCCCTCCCTCCCTCCTCCCTCCGCCCTCCCTCCCTCCAGAGAGCCAGTGTGTTGCAGGACTTCTTAGTTCTGTGTACATCTGTTCTCCCTCCCTCCTCCCCCCTCCCTCCTCCCCCCTCCCTCCCTCCCTCCCTCCAGAGAGCCAGTGCGTTGCAGGACTTCTTAGTTCTGTGTACATGTGTTCTCATGTGAAGCACCTTGGGTGCTGGTGAACTCACCTGTGTTATGATGATCAGGGCTTCAGCCTGGACCTGAGGCCCGGGGAGGTGACCGCCCTGGTGGGTACCTCCGGAGGGGGGAAGACCACCTGTGCCAGTCTGCTACAGACCCTCTACCAACCGCAGCAGGGAGAGATCCTATTGGACGGAAAACCCATCTCGTCCTATCAGCACAAGTACCTCCACAAGAAGGTACAGTGTTACAGTGACAGTGTTAGTTTGTTACAGTGACAGTGTTAGTTTGTTACAGTGACGGTGTTCTTGGTTACAGTGACGGTGTTACAGTGACGGTGTTACAGTGACAGTGTTACAGTGACGGTGTTCTTGGTTACAGTGACGGTGTTACAGTGACAGTGTTACAGTGACAGTGTTACAGTGACGGTGTTCTTGGTTACAGTGACGGTGTTCTTGGTTACAGTGACGGTGTTACAGTGACAGTGTTACAGTGACGGTGTTCTTGGTTACAGTGACGGTGTTACAGTGACAGTGTTACAGTGACGGTGTTCTTGGTTACAGTGACGGTGTTAACCTTGATTCCCGTCCATTGTGTTGAAGGTCACTCTGGTCAGCCAGGAGCCCGTGCTGTTCTCTGGATCCATCAGAGATAACATCGCCTACGGCCTTCCTGACTGTTCATTTGACGACATCCAGCAAGCTGCCAAAAAGGCCAACGCCCACAACTTCATCATCCAATTGGAGAAAGGCTACTACACAGGTAGTTCCGACCGGATCCCCTGTTGAGAAGAGGACCTCAGACCATAGGGTGGATTATCAGCACATAGTGGGGTTTTTGATACAATTGAACAAATACAGCTCTTTCACGTTTTTCAAAGGATATCTCATCTCAGGACAGATGATTGCAGCTAAAAGCAGTCTTTTGCAGATTCAAACCTGGTTTTAACAATGACACAACACGTCATTCTCCAACAATCTCCCAGCTCTTACCTAGGCTTGGTAACATCATGGTTATGACCATGTAACATCATGGTTTGATAACATAAGGGCTTGGTAACATGGTTTTGTAACATCATGATTTGGTAACATCATGGTTATGACCATGTAACATCATGGTTTGATAACATAAGGCCTTGGTAACATCCTGGTTTGGTAACATGGTTTGGCAACATCATGGTTTGGTAACATCCTGGTTTGGTAACATCCTGGTTTGGTAACATGATTTGGTAACATCCTGGTTTGGTAACATGGTTTGGTAACATGGTTTGGTAAGATCATGGTTTGGTAACATGGTTTGGTAACATGGTTTGGTAAGATCATGGTTTGGTAACATGGTTTGGTAACATGGTTTGGTAACATGGTTTGGTAACATCATGGTTTGGTAACATCATGGTTTGGTAACATGGTTTGGTAAGATCATGGTTTGGTAACATCATGGTTTGGTAACATCACGGTTTGGTAACATGACTAACCTTGACCCTGGTTGTACTACAGAGGTGGGGGAGAGAGGAGGGCTGTCGAAGAGTGAGAAGCAGAGGGTTGCCATAGCGAGGGCCCTTGTCCGAAACCCACGGGTGCTCATCCTAGACGAGTTCACCAGCTCACTGGACCACGACAGCGAGAACGAGGTAAACGGGCAAAATCTAAACAACTGGCCAAGTCCAAACTAGCTCAATATAAACTAGCTAAATCAAACGGGCCAAGTCCAAACTAGCTCAATCTAAACTAGCTAAATCAAACGGGCCAAGTCCAAACTAGCTCAATCTAAACTAGCTAAATCAAAAGGGCCAAGTCCAAACTAGCTCAATCTAAACTAGCTTAATCTAAACTGGCTGAATCTAAAATGGCTTAATCTAAAGTGGCTAAATTGAAACTGGCACGATCAAAACTTGCTGAATGTAATCTGGCTAAATATAAATTGACAAAATATAAACTGAATAAACCTAAACTGGTTAAATCTAAACTGGCAAAAATATAAACGTGCTAAATATAAACTGTTTAAATATAAACTGGGTGAATCTAAACTGGCTACATCTAAACTGGCAAAATCTAAACTGGTTAAATCTAAACCGGCTGAATCCAAGGTCAACTCCACGGGGGAGGGTGAACGAGAGGACAAAAGGGAACAGCGGCCATCTTGTGGTGGAACCGAAAATGCCAAAACACAAAATGGCGTCCGGTGGAGCGGGAGCTGTATTGGTGGGAGGAGAATCTAGCCTGGGTCACCATGGTTGTGTGTGTGTGTGTGGATGAGTAACTGCAGGAAAGTCCCTCTCTCTCTCAGCGCTGGTTAAGCCACACACACACACACACACACACACACACACACACACACACACACACAATAACCAGTCTGACAACTTTGGCAGTACCGGTATGAATGTAAACAAGTTGGTTCAAATAGGCAAATTAGCATAAAGTTATATCTAACCTTCTTCCTCATGTAAATAATACATTTTAAGTCACATTTAACTGTAAAAAGTATTACTTCTCAAACTACATTAAATTACATTTTAAGATACATTACTTTTCAATTACAATAGAGGAGGTTACTTTCGATTTTTAAACAAATGAACAGTTCATCGCTTTGGACTAAAGTGCAAGTGTTTTTGCACTTTGACAGTAACGCATCTTCAGAGTTTTGCGCCGGGCTTAGTGGTGTGTATTTGGTGGTAATGGGTTAGGGTCAGGGTTAGGGTTAGGGTTAGGCACTAACCAACCCACGTTCCTACATCGTTTACCCGCGCGTTGGTGACATCACAACAGCAGCGAGGGGTTGTGACATCACAGGGCTTGTTTCCTCAGGTCTACCGGGCCCTCAGCGCCGCCCCCGCCCCCACCCTGCTGGTGATCGCCCATAGGCTGAAGACCATCCAGAGCGCGGATCGGATCGTTGTGATTGGCCAGGGCCGGGTGCAGGAGCAGGGCAGCCACCGGGAGCTGATGGAGGCCAAGGGGAGGTACTACAACCTGCGGGAGAAACTCTTCTAGGAGACGGCGCCACGGTAACCGGCCCCCGCGCCGGCGCCATGGTTACGCCGTGACATCGCACCATCTTTGGTCGTAGCTGCTGAGGAGGAAGAGGAGGAGGAGGAGGAGGAGGATGGGACGTTTGAACCCAGCTGGTCTTCGTCGTATCCATCGTTGGCCACAGTGCTTCACACCTTTCACTTTTTCACCTTTCATTTATTCTGTGCTTAAAATACTTTTGTGTTCGCAATCAAACAACGCGAGAGAATGGAAGAGGGCAACGAGTCCTGGGATGTTTTAATGGTGTTGGTCTTTCGATATGAATAAAAAGTGTCTAAAGATGTGTGGGACTTGTGTCGCCTGCAGAGCAGCAGTTCAAACTCAGTCCGTTAGACGCTTCGTGACTGGATTTAGTCACATCTTTGTCACATTTACATTAGACTATTAGACTATAATATACTATTAGATAGTATACTATTGGATAGTATACTATCTAATAGTATACTATTAGATAGTATACTATCTAATAGTATACTATCTAATAGTATACTATTAGATAGTATACTATTAGTATAGTATAGTATACTATTAGACTATTAGACATTAGGACTATTTAGTTCACTGTCAGATGCCTTTCACCAATGAGACTGACAGTGAAAGAGCAGGTAGGGGTCAGGGGTCATCTTGCTCTAGGAAGCCTACACTGTGGACGCTGAGGATCGAACCCAGAACCCTTCGGCGTGTCAACAGCTTAACATCTGCAGGATGAGGAAACCTTTGCCGCTTTATTCAAAACATATTTGCTAATGATTCAACCCTTTACATATTAAGTCAAAACTTAATTGTGTGTGAAATATGTAAATATTATATAACTTCCAGCAAAAAATATAAATCTAAAAACATTGATAGCGTGATCTGAAGGGTCTGACTGGTTTGGCTGGCTGGGTCACATGATTGGCTGGCTGGGTCACATGATTGGCTGGCTGGGTCACATGGTTGGCTGGCTGGGTCACATGGTGTGAAGGGTGTGTAACTGGTCATCAGGCTACCAGGGACCCGGGCCGAGTCCCAAGTCCTTCCCTAGGGAACACTGTCCTGTTGAGAGGAGGATTCAGACCAGCTCCAGAAATCTATCGGTGGAACGTGTGTTGGATGTCAGTTGTACACTTCTTTTGTGGTGCATTATGGGTAGGAGGCAGTGCACGTCATAGGGGAACGGATTTGTACAAAATGGTGACGCCCCAAATAGTGCACTATGTAGGGAGCAAGGGAAGGAAAAGAGTGTCCGAAACAAACAGTCCGCCCCCACGGGGAGGCTGAACGAGAGGACGAGCCGACACCTGCGGCCATCTTGTGGTGGAACCGAACATGCCCAAACACAAAATGGCGTCCGGTGGAGCGGGAGCTGTATTTGTGGAAGGAGAATCAAGCCTGGGTCACCATGGTTACCAACCTCCCCATATATATTATGAGATTGATTGTGTGTGTGTGTGTGTGTGTGTGTGTGTGTGTGTGTGTGTGTGTGTGTGTGCGCATGTGACTGCAGGAAAGTCCCTCTCTTTGGCTTTCTCTTTCTTTATAGCGCTGGTTACACCGACACACACACACACACACACACACACACACACACACACACACACACACACACACACACACACACACACACACACACACACACACACACACACACACACACACACACACACACACACACACACGGGTTAGAAAACACAGACAGGTCATTAAGGAGCAGGTAGGGGGGGGCAGCACCTTGCTATACTGGGGGGGACCAGCACCTTGTTATACTGGGGGGACGACGACGACGACGACCAGCACCTTGTTATACTGGGGGAGACCAGTGGTGAGCACCTTGTTATACTGGGGGGGACCAGCACCTTGTTATACTGGGGGGGGACCAGCACCTTGTTATACTGGGGGGGGACCAGCACCTTGTTATACTGGGGGGGGACCAGCACCTTGTTATACTGGGGGGGGGGGGGGGGGGGGGGGTGGGACCAGCACCTTGTTATACTGGGGGGGGTGGGACCAGCACCTTGTTATACTGGGGGTGGACCAGCACCTTGTTATACTGGGGGGGGACCAGCACCTTGTTATACTGGGGGGGACCAGCACCTTGTTATACTGGGGGGGACCAGCACCTTGTTATACTGGGGGGGGACCAGCACCTTGTTATACTGGGGGGGACCAGCACCTTGTTATACTGGGGGGACGACGACGACGACGACCAGCACCTTGTTATACTGGGGGAGACCAGTGGTGAGCACCTTGTTATACTGGGGGGGACCAGCACCTTGTTATACTGGGGGGGACCAGCACCTTGTTATACTGGGGGGGGACCAGCACCTTGTTATACTGGGGGGGACCAGCACCTTGTTATACTGGGGGGGACCAGCACCTTGTTATACTGGGGGGGACCAGCACCTTGTTATACTGGGGGGGACCAGCACCTTGTTATACTGGGGGGGGACCAGCACCTTGTTATACTGGGGGGGACCAGCACCTTGTTATACTGGGGGGGGGGGGGGGGGGGGGTGGGACCAGCACCTTGTTATACTGGGGGGGGACCAGCACCTTGTTATACTGGGGGGGGGGGGGGGGGGGGTGGGACCAGCACCTTGTTATACTGGGGGGGACCAGCACCTTGTTATACTGGGGGGACGACGACGACGACGACCAGCACCTTGTTATACTGGGGGGACGACGACGACGACGACCAGCACCTTGTTATACTGGGGGAGACCAGTGGTGAGCACCTTGTTATACTGGGGGGGACCAGCACCTTGTTATACTGGGGGGGGACCAGCACCTTGTTATACTGGGGGGGACCAGCACCTTGTTATACTGGGGGGGGGGGGGGGGGGGGTGGGACCAGCACCTTGTTATACTGGGGGGGGACCAGCACCTTGTTATACTGGGGGGGGGGGGGGGGGGGTGGGACCAGCACCTTGTTATACTGGGGGGGGTGGGACCAGCACCTTGTTATACTGGGGGGGGACCAGCACCTTGTTATACTGGGGGGGACCAGCACCTTGTTATACTGGGGGGGGACCAGCACCTTGTTATACTGGGGGGGGGGGGGGGGGGGGGGGGGGGGGTGGGACCAGCACCTTGTTATACTGGGGGGGGTGGGACCAGCACCTTGTTATACTGGGGGGGGACCAGCACCTTGTTATACTGGGGGGGACCAGCACCTTGTTATACTGGGGGGGGACCAGCACCTTGTTATACTGGGGGGGACCAGCACCTTGTTATACTGGGGGGGGACCAGCACCTTGTTATACTGGGGGGGACCAGCACCTTGTTATACTGGGGGGGGGGGGGGGGTGGGACCAGCACCTTGTTATACTGGGGGGGACCAGCACCTTGTTATACTGGGGGGGGACCAGCACCTTGTTATACTGGGGGGGACCAGCACCTTGTTATACTGGGGGGGACCAGCACCTTGTTATACTGGGGGGGGACCAGCACCTTGTTATACTGGGAGACGGTCTTGACTGTATTTCATAATCAGACGATTAGCCAACTCAACCAGGAAGGACATATGAACGTGCACGTTGGCATATGAACGTGCACGTTCATATGCCAACGTGCACGTCGGCATGCGTGCCCACACCCACGTGCACGCCCCCATGGGGGAGGGTGAACGAGAGGACAAAGGGGAACAGCCAACACCTGCGGCCATCTTGTGGTGGAACCGAACATGCCCAAACACAAAATGGCGTCCGGTGAGGCGGGAGCTGTATTGGTGGGAGGAGAATCTAGCCAGGGTCACCATGGTTACCAACCTCCCCATAGATATTATAACATTTGTTTGTGTGTGTGTGTGTGTGGATAGGTGTAACCAGTGCTGACAGAGAGGGACTTTTATCCAACACACACACACACACACACACACACACACACACACACACACACACACACACACACACACACACACACACACACACACACACACACACACACACACACACACACACTAACCAGTCTGACAACTTTGGCAGTACAGGTATTTATGTAAACAAATTGGTTCGAATTGGCAAATGATCATAAAGTTATATCTAAGGACCAGAACACAACATGACAGAACATTACAGAACAGAACCGAGCATTAAATAATATAACATAATACGATTTTCTTTAACTGCCCCAGGACCGTGCAGTTGGGATGCAGTTTACCAAAGTAAAATACTTTTTTTTTGTAATATCCAATAATTTATCAGCAATAAGCAGTGGGCCTAATGCCACGTGATAAGTGTCTCATATCAAATCTCATGTCCAACACGCGTCCCTAACTTCGGACCCACGCGCGTCTGTTGTGTTTGGCTGAACCGTGACGACATCGCAACAACGTTGCCGCGCTTTCCTTCGAACCCTGACGACCAACCCTCCGCCGAAACGATCCGGTGATCAGGAAACCACGTGGTTTCTTGGAACTCCAGCGCCTGGCAGACAGTGTTCAACCCAGCCACGGTTTAGCGGACCTGGCTGACATCTGGTGGCGGGTATTGGTACTGCAGGCACGCTTAGCTGGCGTAAGGTAAGACACGATCACCACCTGGTGGTCGTCTGAGACACTGCAGCTCAGCGTTCTCTGACGACTGCTGGAAATACAGATCTTTTAGCGACACCAAACACCAAGCGCTTTGAAAATTCAACAGTATTTATTTCAGTTATCATATACGTGGTACCAATATACGTTTTTAAAGATTACAAAAAAATAGGGAGGTACAAAAACGCTAGATATTATTGCATGACAAACCCAAAACAGTTGGTTTGAACGAAACAAGTACAAGCTACAATCTACTGTCGTACCACCAGACCGGCAGGTTTTCAATTAAATAAAAGTTCAATCTTACACGAAAGGCTCTTCGGTGAATTAAACCTTGACCGATCAAACTTGATCACATCGATCTAGTTGAATTAGGACACAGGACATTGACTCGATATGCTTCGACCCTGTGTTTTGGCTTTAGATAATTTTTTCTTGCACATATCTATGTTCTTTACAATAAAAAAAGAACGTTAATACATTCAACCAAGCTTATTTAACAGCCTATTCATTACTTGACAAGCAAGATGAATGACACAGCCGTAAGGTAGGTCGCTTAACAGCGGCCTCCGGCGGCCAGAGGGCGACATTACACCATTACGTTTTACCGTCAGAAACTGAACTGCACGCATTGACCGGAACACTCCAGACACGCGCCCTGTACTGTATATTAATGTAATGTAATTTACTGTGATGTAATGTATTGTCTTGCGCTACAATAAAGGTTTATCTTGAGTTTAAAACAGTCTCTGGCTGTGATCGTTGTGTCTAAGAACAGTGGTGTTTCAGTTTGTGTGCATGTGTGTATCTAATAGTGTGTGTTTTAATTTCTCTCTCTCTCAGTGGGTGGGGGGGATGAAGGCTGAAGGTCTCATCTTCATCTCAGTGAACGGAATGGAGAAATCCTTCCCCTTCCATGTGGTCCAGATCACCCCCTGATACACACACACACGCACGCACACACACACACACACACACACACACACACACACACACGTACACACGCACACACACACGTACACACGCACACACACACACACACATGCACACACACACACACACGCACGCACACACACACACACACACACACACACACGCACACACAGAATAAAAAAATATAAATAAACAAAATGAATCAAAGTGTATAGTGAGGACATTTCAAACATGAACATGAACTCAGACGAAGCCCCGGAACACAATCTGCCCGCTTCCTGGCTAAGCCCCTCCCACCGCCGCATCACTTCCTGTGGTACCTGGTGCCGCACGCCGACGCCGTACTGGCCGTTGAGGTTGGCCTGGTGGCAGTTCCTGTACCACCAGCCCCCGCGGTACGACACGGCGCAGCGCGTGATGGAGGGGGCGGGGTCGCGGTCCCTGGTGGAGAACAGCCGGTTGTTGTGGTAGGCCATCGAGTCACCTGACCAGGAGACAGGAAGTCAACGCGGGGAACGCCGTGCCAGGGACAGGAAGTCAACACCTCCTTCTGTGTGTCCTAACATGTTTTATTTAAAATGCCTAGTGTTGTTGTAAGGTCGTTTTTTTATTTTCTTATGTTTGACTGTTGTTGTTATTTTTTGTATTTAAAATTGGACATGCAAAGTACATGTATAAGGCCATGACATAGCACATGCTGTACCATGTGCTATCTCACATGGTACAGCATGGTGAACATGCTGGTGTTCACCACAAGGTGTCACTAAAGCTCCTTACAGATGAATAGAGGCTAGCTCCCTGCAGACGTCTCTAGAGGCTAGCTCCCTGCAGACGTCTCTAGAGGCTAGCTCCCTGCAGACGTCTCTAGAGGCTAGCTCACTACAGACGTCTCTATAGAGGCTAGCTCCCTACAGACGTCTCTATAGAGGCTAGCTCCCTGCTGACGTCTCTAGAGGCTAGCTCCCTGCAGACGTCTCTATAGAGGCTAGCTCCCTGCAGACGTCTCTAGAGGCTAGCTCCCTGCAGACGTCTCGAGAGGCTAGCTCCCTGCAGACGTCTCTAGAGGCTAGCTCCCTGCAGACGTCTCTAGAGGCTAGCTCCCTGCAGACGACTCTAGAGGCTAGCTCCCTGCAGACGTCTCTAGAGGCTAGCTCCCTACAGACGTCTCTAGAGGCTAGCTCCCTGCAGACGTCTCTAGAGGCTAGCTCCCTACAGACGTCTCTAGAGGCTAGCTCCCTACAGACGACTCTAGAGGCTAGCTCCCTACAGACGTCTCTAGAGGCTAGCTCCCTACAGACGACTCTAGAGGCTAGCTCCCTGCAGACGTCTCTAGAGGCTAGCTCCCTGCAGACGACTCTAGAGGCTAGCTCCCTGCAGACGTCTCTAGAGGCTAGCTCCCTGCAGACGACTCTAGAGGCTAGCTCCCTGCAGACTTGTGTCTGAGGAGGTTACCGGCGGTTCCGCTGTATCCCGCCACGCTGAGCCGGTAGTTCTTCTTGGCGACCTGGAAGGTGGAGTAGTGGGCGTAGACCGCCTCATCCCCCGCACGGAGGTCCACCCTGAG
>JACYXH010000654.1:55000-97500 GCA_026745465.1 Lota lota
TTATGTTCTCTATTCTGCCTGTTAAACCAAACAACACGTTCCTGAAGCTAAGCTAACTACTAACCCCGCTACATATCTACTAACCCCGCTACATCACTACTAACCCCCACTACATCACTACTAACCCCACTACACATCACTACTAACCCCACTACATCACTACTAACCCCACTACACATCACTACTAACCCCACTACACATCACTACTAACCCCACTACATCACTACTAACCCCACTACATCACTACTAACCCCCACTACATCACTACTAACCCCACTACATCACTACTAACCCCACTACATCACTACTAACCCCCACTACATCACTACTAACCCCCACTACATCACTACTAACCCCCACTACACATCACTACTAACCCCCACTACATCACTACTAACCCCCACTACATCACTACTAACCCTCACTACATCACTACTAACCCCACTACACATCACTACTAACCCCCACTACATCACTACTAACCCCACTACATCACTACTAACCCCCACTACATCACTACTAACCCCACTACACATCACTACTAACCCCACTACATCACTACTAACCCCACTACACATCACTACTAACCCCCACTACACATCACTACTAACCCCACTACATCACTACTAACCCCACTACACATCACTACTAACCCCCACTACACATCACTACTAACCCCACTACACATCACTACTAACCCCCACTACACATCACTACTAACCCCACTACATCACTACTAACCCCCACTACATCACTACTAACCCCCACTACACATCACTACTAACCCCCACTACATCACTACTAACCCCCACTACACATCACTACTAACCCCACTACATCACTACTAACCCACTACACATCACTACTAACCCCCACTACACATCACTACTAACCCCCACTACACATCACTACTAACCCCACTACACATCACTACTAACCCCACTACATCACTACTAACCCCCACTACATCACTACTAACCCCCACTACACATCACTACTAACCCCCGCTACATCACTACTAACCCCACTACACATCACTACTAACCCCACTACATCACTACTAACCCCACTACACATCACTACTAACCCCCACTACACATCACTACTAACCCCACTACATCACTACTAACCCCCGCTACACATCACTACTAACCCCCACTACACATCACTACTAACCCCCACTACATCACTACTAACCCCACTACATCACTACTAACCCCACTACATCACTACTAACCCCACTACATCACTACTAACCCCACTACATCACTACTAACCCCCACTACATCACTACTAACCCCACTACATCACTACTAACCCCACTACACATCACTACTAACCCCCACTACACATCACTACTAACCCCCACTACACATCACTACTAACCCCTACTACATCACTACTAACCCCCACTACATCACTACTAACCCCACTACACATCACTACTAACCCCACTACATCACTACTAACCCCCACTACACATCACTACTAACCCCCACTACATCACTACTAACCCCCACTACATCACTACTAACCCCACTACACATCACTACTAACCCCACTACATCACTACTAACCCCACTACATCACTACTAACCCCACTACATCACTACTAACCCCCACTACATCACTACTAACCCCACTACATCACTACTAACCCCCACTACACATCACTACTAACCCCGACTACACATCACTACTAACCCCACTACATCACTACTAACCCCCACTACACATCACTACTAACCCCACTACATCACTACTAACCCCCACTACACATCACTACTAACCCCCACTACATCACTACTAACCCCACTACATCACTACTAACCCCACTACATCACTACTAACCCCACTACATCACTACTAACCCCACTACATCACTACTAACCCCCACTACACATCACTACTAACCCCACTACACATCACTACTAACCCCACTACATCACTACTAACCCCACTACATCACTACTAACCCCCACTACATCACTACTAACCCCCACTACATCACTACTAACCCCCACTACACATCACTACTAACCCCACTACATCACTACTAACCCCACTACACATCACTACTAACCCCCACTACACATCACTACTAACCCCCACTACACATCACTACTAACCCCCACTACACATCACTACTAACCCCACTGCATCACTACTAACCCCACTACATCACTACTAACCCCCACTACATCACTACTAACCCCCACTACACATCACTACTAACCCCCACTACACATCACTACTAACCCCCACTACATCACTACTAACCCCACTACATCACTACTAACCCCCACTACATCACTACTAACCCCACTACATCACTACTAACCCCCGCTACACATCACTACTAACCCCACTACATCACTACTAACCCCACTACATCACTACTAACCCCACTACACATCACTACTAACCCCCACTACACATCACTACTAACCCCACTACATCACTACTAACCCCACTACATCACTACTAACCCCACTACATCACTACTAACCCCCACTACATCACTACTAACCCCACTACATCACTACTAACCCCACTACACATCACTACTAACCCCCACTACATCACTACTAACCCCCACTACACATCACTACTAACCCCCACTACATCACTACTAACCCCACTACATCACTACTAACCCCCACTACATCACTACTAACCCCACTACATCACTACTAACCCCCGCTACACATCACTACTAACCCCACTACATCACTACTAACCCCACTACATCACTACTAACCCCACTACACATCACTACTTCTAACACAACAACACGTTCCTGAAGCTACGCTAAGCTATTAAGACTGAAAAACTTGGCCCAACAACATTCTGGTAACCAAAGAAACGGCCCTCCTCCTCCTGCTCCTCATGCTCCTCCTAATCCTCCTCGACCACCACCTCCTCATCTCCTCCGCCTCCTCCTCCTCGACCACCACCTCCTCATCTCCTCCTCCTCCTCCTCCTCGACCACCACCTCCTCATCTCCTCCTCCTCCTCGACCACCACCTCTTCATCTCCTCCTCCTCCACAACCTCCTCATCTCCTCCTCCACAACCTCCTCATCTCCTCCTATTCCTCCTCCTCGACCACCACTTCCTCATCTCCTCCTCCTCCACAACCACCACCTCCTCATCTCCTCCTCCTCCTCCTCACCTCCTCATCTCCTCCTCCTCTACCTCCTATTTGTACTCACGTGTCATCACCAAGTCTTGGATTGGGTCGCTCTCGTCCAATCCCAGCACAGAGATGACGTTGACCTCATAGGAGGAGCCAGGGGAGAGCTGTGATAGGCTGAGAGATGAGTCCTGAGAACCAACCACCACGGAGACCGGCTCCCCTGGGGGGGAGAGAGAGAGGGTGAGTACCTGGGGGGGAGGAGAGAGAGACAACAAACCTGGGGGGGAGGTGGGGTGTGTGCGTGCGTGTGTGTGCTCACCCTCCACAGTGTGTAGGTGTGTGTGTGTGTGTGTGGGTGCTCACCCTCCACAGTGGGTGTGGGTGTGTGTGTGTAGGTGTGTGGGTGTGTGTGTTGGTGTGTGTGTGTGTGTAGGTGTGTGTGTGTGTGTGTGTGTGTGTAGGTGTGAGTGCTCACCCTCCACAGTGTGTGTGTGTGTGTGTGTAGGTGTGTGGGTGTGGGTGTGTGTGTGTAGGTGTGTGTGTAGGTGTGTGTGTGTGTGTGTAGGTGTGAGTGTGGTCACCCTCCACAGTGTGTGTGTGTGTGTAGGTGTGTGTGTGTGTAGGTGTGTGTGTGTGTGTGTGTGTGTGTGTGTGTGTGTGTGTGTGTGTGTGTGTGTAGGTGTGAGTGTGTGTGTGCTCACCCTCCACAGTGTGTGTGTAGGTGACCTTGAAGCTGCTGACGGGGGTCAGAGGTCGGGTCCAGGTGAGGGTGATGGAGTCCTCTGACACCTGGCTGAACGTCAGGTCAGAAGGGGGGGAGGGGCCTGCCCACACAGACAGACAGGCAGGGAGACAGACAGAAAGACAGGGAGGCAGACAGACAGACGGAGTCAGAGAGACAGACAGGCAGGGAGGCAGACAGACAGACAGGGAGGCAGGGAAACAGAGAGAGACAGAGAAAAAGAGAAAGACAGACAGGCAGGCATGCAGACAGACAGGCAGAGACAGACAGACAGATGGAGTCAGAGAGACAGACATACAGACAAGGAGGCAGGGAAACAGAGAGAGAGACAGAAAGAGACAGACAAAGAGAAAGACAGACAGGCAGGCATGCAGACAGACAGGCAGAGACAGACAGACAGACAGACAGACAGATACACAGACAGTGAGACAGAGAGACAGACAGAACAGAGGAGAGAGAGAAAAACAGAAGAATGATAAAGAAAGAAATGGAAACATGGAGAGAAGGAATGCAAGAGAATAATTAACATTTAATAATGGACAAAGGGAGGGAGGGAGGCAGGGAGGGAGGGAGGGAGGGAGAATGACAAAGAGACAAGTTAGGAGAGATGAGAAGATAAACATTATACACAGAGCAGTAACGATGGACAGATGAAGGACAACAGTGATGATGCAGGAGAAAGATGACATCACACAACTGATCAGGAGAAATTGATCATCTTATCAAGACATTCCATGTGGCTGTCATCCAGGTGTGTGTGTGTGTGTGTGTGTGTGTGTGTGTGTGTGTGTGTGTGTGTGTGTGTGTGTGTACAGGAGTTAGTATGTGGGTGAATGTGTGTGTATATATGTGCAGAGCTAACATATATACAGTATACATATTTACACAGTATACAGTACAGATATACACAGTATACAGTACATATGTACAAAGTGTACAATGCAGACACACAAAGGTGCAACAGCCCCTGTAGGACAGGAAACAGGAAACAGGAAACAGGAAAGTGACATCGTTCTTTCAGTCCTGGGAGATGGAAATGCGAGGCAGAAATGAAAGCAGGAAGACCTCTGAAGTTCTCCAACAGATCAACAGACGACCACTGAAATGTGCCGGCAGATTTGTAACCCGGGGTGAAACTCTCCTGCTAGTCCTGAAGCTGAGCGCAAAGACCTGTAGTCTGGAAGAGCTCTCGACTTGATGTTTAGTGCGTTGTGCTCTGCTTAGCCTACACATTACTGTGGAGTTCAGGAAGCTAACAGGCCTAAATCAATCGGAGGATTTGGATTTAGGATGTTATATATAACATGATTGCTCTAGTTTGTGATAGCCTTGTAAATCAATGAAATTAAAATGGTATTCAATTGGTTATGCTTTGCCCTGTCAGGTGCTAAACTGCAGCACTTTCATTTTGACCTGTTCCCCGCTTCAACGATGACTTGTGTCCTGATGAATGAATGAATGAATGAAAGGATGAATGGATGAAAGGATGAAAGGGTTCAAATCTGCACATTTCGCTGGTGTGGGCGGGAGGAGGCAGGGTCACGGTCTTACCCTGCGACAGACGGACTCACAAGATGGCGGTCAGTGAGTTTACCCTGAGTGAGACAAGACCACAGCTGCTGTCAATGAATGGGGGGTTAATTCAGGTTGGGGTTGGTTTTCCACATGAATTTGAGGTCAACCCATCTGCCAGAGAGTTTACAGAACAATTGAATGTTATGTATCACGCTCTAACATTAGTGTGAAATACAATATTTAACATGAATCCAAAATCGATGAATTGACATGAAATCGAATACAGAGCCATTCGCGTGACTTAATGTCGTGCATTTTGAAAACAAAAACAGTTCTGGGTTGACGTCGAACCAGGCATGGAATCACTTTTAGTAGGAATGGAGATGGCTTTCAAGACTTGTGATTATGATCAATATTAGAAACACACCTCACGCATGAATGTTATGTCGTAAAAGAATAACAGAACACAGAACACAGAACACTGTCTGCTAGTTGAAATAGTTCTAACGTTAAAACATTTAAGTTAACATTCCCTTCAGTACGGTGGCCCTGAGAGCTCAATGCAATGCAACCTCAAAACATGCAAATAGACAAAACACAAGCAAGTTAAGAAACATCTTCATCAATTGGACAACACAGCAAATTCAGACAAAACAACCCAATACAGACACAACACAATACAGACACAACACAATACAGACACAACCCAGTACAGACACAACACAATACAGACACAACCCAATACAGACACAACCCAGTACAGACACAACCCATTACAGACACAACACAATACAGACACAACACATTACAGACACAACACAATACAGACACAACACAATACAGACACAACACAATACAGACACAACACAATACAGACACAACCCAATACAGACACAACCCAATACAGACACAACACAATACAGACACAACCCAATACAGACACAACCCAATACAGACACAACACAATACAGACACAACACATTACAGACACAACACAATACAGACAACACAATACAGAAATGTGTTGTCGTTACACCAAACGGAATGGTTTCCAGAGGTTCCTTAAGAGGGACGAACGCGTCTGCAATAACATCTGAATCATGCGATCACAATGTTAACATAAACCAGAACACTTACATCTCCATAGCAACACCCCTGATGGACAGCCAACTTCCTTACCGTGTCTGTATTGGGTTGTGTCTGTATTGTGTTGTGTCTGTATTGTGTTGTGTCTTTATTGTGTTGTGTCTGTAATGTGTTGTGTCTGTATTGTGTTGTGTCTGTAATGTGTTGTGTCTGTATTGTGTTGTGTCTGTAATATGTTGTGTCTGTATTGTGTTGTGTCTGTATTGTGTTGTGTCTGTATTGTGTCGTGTCTGCATTGTGTTGTGTCTGTAATGTGTTGTGTCTGTATTGTGTTGTGTCTGTATTGTGTTGTGTCTGTAATGTGTTGTGTCTGTATTGTGTCGTGTCTGCATTGTGTTGTGTTGTGTTGAATGAATTTGCAGGGCGTTTCCTTAATGCTGTGCATGTGTTGTCAAATTGATGAAAAGGTTTCTTTATCAGCGTGTTTTCTGAAGTTGTAGTGCGTTGAGCTCTCAGGGCCACCGTACTCAAACCGGGTCAAACCAAAACAAAACAAGCAAATGAGCGTTAAAGTTTGAGTTACAACCGGTAGTAAAGCTATGGTGAGTGACCAGTTGGAAAGCTATGGTGAGTGACCAGTTGTAAAGCTATGGTGAGTGATGAGTTGTAAAGCTATGGTGAGTGACCAGTTGTAAAGCTATGGTGAGTGACCAGTTGTAAAGCTATGGTGAGTGACCAGTTGTAAAGCTATGGTGAGTGACCAGTTGTAAAGCTATGGTGAGTGACCAGTTGTAAAGCTATGGTGAGTGACCAGTTGTAAAGCTATGGTGAGTGACCAGTTGTAAAGCTATGGTGAGTGACCAGTTGTAATGCTATGGTGAGTGACCAGTTGTAAAGCTATGGTGAGTGACCAGTTGGAAAGCTATGGTGAGTGACCAGTTGTAATGCTATGGTGAGTGACCAGTTGTAAAGCTATGGTGAGTGATGAGTGGTTGTAATGCTATGGTGAGTGACCAGTTGTAAAGCTATGGTGAGTGATGAGTGGTTGTAATGCTATGGTGAGTGACCAGTTGTAAAGCTATGCTGAGTGACCAGTTGAAAAGCTATGGTGAGCAGTGGTTCCCAACCGAGGGGAACTCTTACCCCAGGGGGTACAGGAGGAGGTTCCAGGGGTTACTTGTAAAGATTTGGATTTTGCTCTGTTATCCCAAAAGTTAAAATGTAAATGATTACTATTGGATCAATGTTTCTATTATTATTCAATGATATAAAGGTTGGGAAACACTGCTCTGGAGGAACCACACACTGTATGCAGTAACTGGTTCTAAATGGGAGCTACAAGGTGATTTGTGCAGTGGGCCAAGGGGTAATGTTACAGCCCTATAGTAGAGACAGACTACGGGTTGAGATGGGTGGAGCCCTGTGGCGGTTGTACCTGTACTTATAACCAGCTTGTGTAGCCTGGACAGGAGGCCCGTCCCTCGCCCCAGCAGCGTCACCGTGAACGGCGTGAGAGGCGCCAGCTTCTCAAACAGGAAGGCGCGGTCCGACCCGGGAAGCTCTCTGGTAAAGAGCGTGTCACTTCCTGTCAGGCTGGTGCCGCGGGCGGCTGGAGCGCGCGTGACGCCACCTTCCGGAACGGCGTTCTCCTCTCCGACGTCTCGGTGTGTCACCCTCTCCTCTGGTGGCTCCTCCTCCTCCTCCTCCTCCTCAAATCGCTTCTCCTCCGCTTCGTCTGCGGTGTTTCCGTCCTCATTGCTCCCTGTTACAACAAAGCTGCTGTACTTCCCCTCCGGCGCGTCCCAGACCAGCGTGAACCCGTCTGAGGTTCGGTTCCTCACCCCCACGTAGTCCAGCGGCTCTCTCGGCGGTTCCCCCGGAGACCCAGTCGCAGAAACGTCTGACCCATGCCTTGAGCGGGGACCACCCGCGCCTTCAGGCGCACCTTTCATTCCTATAGGACCCGCCTTTGAACCCTGGCTCTGCTGGCCCTTCTTGCTCTGCTGGCTCACCATGTTCTGGCTCCTCCTCTGGGTTGGACTCTGCTCAACTGGAATCCTCCCAGTTAGGATGGTCCTCTTCTGGGGTGCGGGGGTTGGAGTTAGAGCACCGTGGCCCAGAGTTTCCGAGCCACTCAAAGAAACTCTGGGTGGAGATGTCACGGCAGTACGCATGGAACTACCAGAGTCCATACTCGCTGTGTGAGTGTCGCTGTCAGAATCGGAGTCACCGATGGCATTGCCGGCCTCTTCTGGATGGAGCCCGTCAGTGGAGATCCTGATTCCTGATTGGCTAGTTTCAAACCTAAGCGGATGTTCTGGGCTGCCTGATTGGATGGTTTGTCCTGATGTTGTCCGGTTACGGTGTACTCCGAGACTGTTGTCTTGAGTAGCCAATCCGCTTCGTAGGTTTTCTCCGGTTGGACCCTGATCAGCTTTTTGATCCGTGGCCATTTTGCGGGCGGATTTGTGAACGTGATCCTGTCTTTCTGATTGGCCAGATATCTGTGGCAAGCTATCGCGTGCCCTTGATTGGTTTATCTGAACTTGATCAGCAATTCCATCTTTGTTTCCATTTGGCCTTCTGGGGGGAGCAGGCCTACGCAGCAGACGAACAGCTTTGAAGCTGGGCCTGGTTCGGTTTTGGAGAAGACCCACCTTTGCAGCTGGCCGCCTTGTGTAGCCAGCACTGTGGGGTCGGGGTTGGAGGGCAGGTACCGCCGTCTCACCTGGACTCTGGTTCAGTTCAGCCAATGCTGAGCCACCTGTGTTGGACCTCCCTCCGTCTTCACTGGTACCAGGTGACGGTTCTGAACCGTTAAGTGGATCAGGAGCGCCAGAGGAAGACGTTGGTGATGGTGGCCACGTGTCGCTCGCTTGAGTTTCTAGATTCATTTGTCGCGCGGGGAGTTTAGGCCATCTCAGCCTTAGATGTGTTCGGTTCTGAAGAGCTCCGCTGTTTGCATTGACATTACGACCTGGGTACCGGCCAACAGACGGCTGCCCACCTCGCCTCCAAGATGTGGCCTGGTGTTGTTTCGTCAACAATTTTACCATGGCTTCTCCATTTGTGCCTCCATTTAATGTTCTTCTTGGTGAAGAAGGATCTTCTAAGGCAGAGGACGAGGATGTAGGGGATTGAGAAAACTCTTTTCCTGGGTTGCTGTTTAAAGCCAGGGCAGGGCTTGGATTTAATCTGGTCCTATTCCTGAAGGAAGCCAAGTTGTGACGTCGTTGGAAGGAAGTTTGTTTTGAAGGTTGTCGCGGGACCGTGGGCGGTGGTCTCTCTTCTCTAACGGACGCCTCATCAGTATTCACCTCTCCATCTCTGACGCTACCTAATGACCTGTCATTTCCATCATGTGAAGACATTTTGTCTGGGGATGAATGAAATGGTGATGCTGTCGATGGTTGTGTTGTTGGCAGTTTTGATGATGATGATGGTGAAGGAGATAATGGCGGGGATTGTGATGATGAGGGTAATGGTGATCGTGGCAGGGAGTTTGGTGATGCTAGCAGTGAGGAATAAAATGTCCTCAATGATGATGATGAAGATGAAGCAGGGCCTGAAATGGGCATCAGTCCAGCTAAAATCTGATCGCTCACAGAGTTTGCGTTGAGCGACAAGTCTGACGGTTTGGAAAGGTGAACCGAGAACGTTTTTACATTCAGGCTGTTGAACGTGTCTGTGAGGAGCTGATGTAAGTGGTCTGAGGAGAGGTCTTTAGGGGCACGGGTAGCACCTCCTCCAGGAGTCTCATCTCCTCCAGGAGTCATATGTCCTTCAGGAGTCTCAGCTTCTCCAGGAGTCTTAGCTTCTCCAGGAGTCTTAGCTCCTCCAGGAGTCTCATCTCCTCCAGGAGTCTCATCTCCTCCAGGAGTCTCATCTCCTCCAGGAGTCTCAGCTCCTCCAGGAGTCTCATCTCCTCCAGGAGTCTCAGCTCCTCCAGTAGTTTCATCTCCTCCAGGAGTCTCAGCTCCTCCAGGAGTCTCATCTCCTCTAGGAGTCTCATCTTCTTCAGGAGTCTCAGCTCCTCCAGGAGTAGGAGTCTCATTTTCTCCAGGACTCTCACATCCATCCACCAGTGCGTCTCCTCTTCCCCTCCCTCCACCGGTCTCCTGGTGGGGTAACCTGATGTGCGTCACCTTGACTTTGTTCACGCACTTCTTCTCATTGGTGGGAGCGCTACCACGAGGGGACGACAGCTCTGGCGGTTCCCCACTCCCCGTCTGGTTTCCCCGGGTAACCACGGCAACCTCTGGGTCCACGTTCGAGCCAGGAGCGACGGCGGTTCCTTCAGAGCTCGTTCGGCCGTCCGCTCCTGACGGATTCTCCACAGGGACCAAGCTGGCCCCTGGACCTCGGTCCCTCGGGTCGCCTGGCGTGGCTTCGCCCCCTACAGGACGTCCAGGTCTGCGCTTCAAGATCATCGTTGGTTCCTTCTTCATGGCGCCGACCGGAGACTTCTTCAATGGACCCGGCTCAGCCCGTCTCCAGCCAGGCCCCGTTCTGGTGCCGTTCAAACGGGTCGATTCGGGTCCACCCGGCCTCCTGGTCAGGAGCCCTCGCTCACCTGGTTTTGTTTTTAACCCGTTTTGAAACTTCCCCAGCGGCTTAGTCCTGGCCACCGTGGCGGACGAGGGGTTCTGCTTGGATCGGGTGGAAGCCACCGGAGGAGACGCTGGCCTCAAGGGCCGGCCTCCGTCACCTCGAACGGGGGCCGGAGGAACCGGCCCGGTTACGGTTACCAAGGAGCTGCTTGGTACCGTCGCCCCTAGACATTTAGACGGAATGAGCGTTTGTGGTTAGTTTTGGGTTGCTGTGTAGCGGGGGAGTCTCCTAAAAGTACCCACAAAGAAGAGTGTCCTGTAGGGAGAAACATTTCAGACGTCAAACCCTTTCCAAGCCCCCCTCCGATATTATTTATCCGTCTTGATGACATTTTAATGACTCTGCGACCATGAATTGTGATTCATGGTCGCCACCATGCATGTTTAACCCAACATTAACTGTTCTAGCGATAGAAGTTAGGACGGCTGTAGGAATCGTCTATCGTTTGAGGTTCATCAAGAGCCGGAGAACACCTTTGGTTCCGGTGAGCCACAGCAAACCTGGGGAAAAAAGTCCTCAGGGTTAGTAAGGTCTATAGAAACCCTTAAGACGCTCGAAGCCTAAAGAGAACAGAATTCATAGTCAAGCACAACACTCCAACACGGCTGCAGTTTCCTGTGTGTGACAGTGGGAAAGAACACGAATGAAGTCAAGTTAAATCGTTTCTACGCAGATAGACCACCGTTGTCTTGAAGACTGCTTCAAACTCCTCAGCCACTGAAACCGTGACCGTCTGCCACAGCTTCTATCCTTCTATCCTATCCTTCTATCCTTCTCTGTTTTCACCTGTGTTTCCTTTTAAACTCTGGTCTCAAGGTCCTTATCTCCATAGCTGTCTGAGGACGTCTGTTCTTAGAAGAACCGTCGCTGTGGGCTATTTTCTGATGTGCGAGCAGCGCACCCTTGATGTCCAAGGGTCAATGACATCACCGGTCCAAGGGTCAATGACATCACCGGTCCAAGGGTCAATGACATCACCGGTCCAAGGATCAATGACATCACCGGTCCAAGGATCAATGACATCACCGGTCCAAGGGTCAATGACATCACCGGTCCAAGGATCAATGACATCACCGGTCCAAGGATCAATGACATCACCGGTCCGAGGATCAATGACATCACCGGTCCGAGGATCAATGACATCACCGGTCCAAGGATCAGTGACACCACCAGTCCAAGGTGTTCCTGGAGCACGGGTTCTGGTCTCCGGCGGTCCTACTCACCGGGGGTGACCTGGACGGCGGCCGCTGCACTCTGACCAGCGGCACTCTCCGCCCGCAGCGTGATGTCATACAAACGCCCCGCCTCCAGGTGCTCGATGTGGGCGGAGTCTCTCTCTGGCGGGAGGGCGATCTCCTGAGCCTCTCCCGCCCCGTCGCCGGGGGATACGGTCAAGCGGTATCTGTCGATCTCGCCCTGGGCCGGTTCCCACTGGACCACGGCGGAGGAGGTGGACGTCTTGACGACCCGGAGGTTGGTGGGACTGGAGGTGGCTAACACCGGGGAGGAAGAGGAAGAGGAAGAGCAGAAGAGTCGATGGTGGTGGTCTAAACGACAGGCCATATTGTTGACATTACTCGATGCAGAAATGGAGACCTAGACCTCCTGACTGTGCTGTTAAAAAACACAGGTGCCACTCAAACCACTAAGTAAGGCTCCTTCTATATACCAGGGCACTGGTAGCTGACTAAACTAGTGAAGATGAGTCTACCAGCTACCTGCAGGAGACCCGTCGTTAGTGTTTCGAGGGACACCTGTGTTTGTCCTACGACGACTCCTCCGAGAGAAGGGTCTGCTCAGGTTCAGTTAGGACAGGTGTGTTGCAGCAACGGCAATCAGCAGGTGAGCGGCTGACGATATCAGCCAATCACAGGTCCTGTGCTCAGTAGCATGTGACCTCTAGTTAAACGTACAGGTGGTGAACGTGACGCTGTTGGAGGCTCCTGCTTTGCCGTCGATTTCCCCGGTGATGGTGGCGGTGTATTCCTGGCCTGATGCCAGGCCCGTCTGGACGTAGCGGACCACGCCGCCCTCCACCTGCGCCCTGGTCTGCTGGGCGCCGTCCTTCTGTGGGAAGCCAGGTGAGAACCAGGTGAGAACCAGGCGAGAACCAGGCGAGAACCAGGCGAGAACCAGGCGAGAACCAGGCGAGAACCAGGCGAGAACCAGACGAGAACCAGGCGAGAACCAGGCGAGAACCAGGCGAGAACCAGGCGAGAACCAGGCGAGAACCAGGCGAGAACCAGGCGAGAACCAGACGAGAACCAGGCGAGAACCAGGCGAGAACCAGGCGAGAACCAGACGAGAACCAGGCGAGAACCAGGCGAGAACCAGGCGAGAACCAGACGAGAACCAGGCGAGAACCAGACGAGAACCAGGCGAGAACCAGGCGAGAACCAGACGAGAACCAGGCGAGAACCAGGTGAGAACCAGGCGAGTAAACGGGGCAGGGCAGGGGTCAGGGTGACCGAGGGTTGTGGGTTCCGACGCCCACAGTCTACCTGTAGGCACCAAGATGCCCCTAATCTAGGGTGCAAAATACTGACGGGGTCCGGGAGCACTTGATGACTCTCGAGGCCCCCTGACCACCAGCATGTCTCTGGGGGTCTCTGGGAAGATCTTACAAAAATTATTTGTCACTTACAATTGTCACAAAAATTGTATTTTAAAAGCTTCCTATGTCCAGTATTCATCTTAGTATTCGTATTATTAAAATAAAAAAAAATAAGTTATTAAAAAATATATTGTTATGGTGTTTTCTATATTGAAAATGCGGTTGTTTCTGCCAAGGCCTTCTCCCATAGGGGGCGCCGTTGCAAAGGGTCCGCAATGCAAATGTAGTATAGTTTAGTTTAGTGTCCTAAAGATGTTAACCTCGCCTCACCTTCGTCGTGACCCAAACCACCTTTTCTCTCTAAGTTACGGTCGGATTTTAGAAATGGCGACAACTATTTAATCCACAGTGTGTTAATAACCATCACTAGTAGCATCTAACCATCACTACCAGCACTAGAGCATTTAACCATCACTAGCAGCACTAGGAGCATCTAACCATCACTAGTAGCATTTAACCATCACTAGCAGCACTAGGAGCATTTAACCATCACTAGCAGCACTAGGAGCATTTAACCATCACTAGCAGCACTAGCAACATTTAACCATCACTAGCAGCATTTAACCATCACTAGCAGCACTAGGAGCATTTAACCATCACTAGCAGCACTAGCAGCTGGGGGCTGAACTCCTGGTATACTGCTGGTGCCTTGCTCAAGGGCAGCGGCAGGAGCGTTAACCTAGCATGTCTTTTGGCGTGTGAGGAAACCCACATGAACACGGGGGGGACAGACCGGGTCAGAACCCATGACCTTCGGGGGGAGCTAGCCAGATGAGCTAGCGGTTAGCAGATCATCTGGCAGCTAGCGGTAGCAGCTAGCGGTGGGTTCTATTTGTAGCTCCTATGCTAATGTTCGACCATAAGAGCGGTGCTGTTGGAGCCGGGTCTTGTGGCTACAGATGGACCACTTGGTGAATCATCTCTAAAGCCCGCTGGACCCGGACACATCCCCCTGTCTTCTGCTGCCACAGACGGGACCTTGTGGTGGGAGCCAAGCACCGCTCGGTTGCCACGGCGACAGCTATGTGGGTCGCCGGGGCGAGGTGGGGGTCATAAGGTCGTCCTACTGACCCCACGTCCACGGGTCCAAGACGGTGACTCGGTCCAGGACGGAGACTCGGTCCAGGACGGAGACTCGGTCCAGGACGGAGACTCGGTCCAGGACGGAGACAGAGACCAGGCTGTGCTCCTCATGACGACTGCCTGGAACCGGCCCAGCCCACACGACGTGGTGCCAGACCAGGACCAGACCGGACCCGGCAGGACCAGACCAGACCAGACCCGGCAGGACCAGACCCGACCCGACCCGGCAGGACCAGACCAGACCAGACCCGGCAGGACCAGACCCGGCAGGACCAGACCGGACCCGGCAGGACCAGACCCGACCCGGCAGGACCAGACCAGACCCGACCCGGCAGGACCAGACCAGACCCGACCCGGCAGGACCAGACCAGACCAGACCCGGCAGGACCAGACCAGACCAGACCCGGCAGGACCAGACCAGACCCGACCCGACCAGACCAGACCAGACCCGGCAGGACCAGACCGGACCCGGCAGGACCAGACCGGACCCGGCAGGACCCGACCGGTCCAGACCAGAACAGCTTCAAGATGTCAGAAGCCCTCCTCCGTGAGCAGGGCTAGGCTGCTCGTGAGAGGATCTCTTAGTTTCTGGGGTGATGATAAACATCATCATCCTCCTGGTAAACACTCTCTCTCTCTCTCTCTCTCTCTCTCTCTCTCTCTCTCTCTCTCTCTCTCTCTCTCTCTCTCTCTCTCTCTCTCTCTCTCTCTCTCTCTCTCTCTCTCTCTCTCTCTCTCTCTCTCTCTCTCTCTCTCTCTCTCTCTCTCTCTCTCTCTCTCTCTCTCTCTCTCTCTCTCTCTCTCTCTCTCTCTCTCTCTCTCTCTCTCTCTCTCTCTCTCTCCCCAGCTGTGGACCGATGATGATGTCACTCCTCTGGCAGTAGCCATGTTTTTGATGGTGTTTACCCGTTTCCTGCGGCAACAAGAATGCCACATCTGTATCCTCTTCCCATGTTTGTGAGCTGTCTGTGTGTGTGACCACCTGTCTGTGTGTGTGACCACCTGTCTGTGTGTGTGACCAGCTGTCTGTCTGTCTGACCAGCTGTCTGTCTGTCTGACCACCTGTCTGTGTGTGTGACCAGCTGTCTGTCTGTCTAAACACCTGTCTGTGTGTGTGACCAGCTGTCTGTCTGTCTGACCAGCTGTCTGTGTGTGTGACCACCTGTCTGTGTGTGTGACCACCTGTCTGTGTGTGTGACCAGCTGTCTGTGTGTGTGACCAGCTGTCTGTCTGACCACCTGTCTGTGTGTGTGACCACCTGTCTGTGTGTGTGACCAGCTGTCTGTGTGTGTGACCACCTGTCTGACTGACCAGCTGTCTGTGTGTGTGACCAGCTGTCTGTCTGTCTGTCTGTCTGTCTGACAACCTACCACAGGGCCTTGACTACCACAGGGCCTTGACTACCACAGGGCCTTGACTACCACAGGGCCTTGACTACCACAGGGCCTTGACCATCACAGGGCCTTGGGGCCTTGACTACCACAGGGCCTTGGCTATCACAGCTATTGTTATGGGTGTGTTGTTAACGCATTGCTTGGTAAATACTAGGAGTAAAAAGTACTGGTAAATAGTGCAAGTAATAGCGCTATGAAATACTAATAATATATATAATATAGTAGTAGTGCTGGTATTTTAGTAAATTAACTAAATAGCTAAGCTAATAATAGTTACTTCACACAGTAGAGTGATGACTACAATGGGAATATGTGAGTGCGAGTGTGTTTGTGTGTGTGTGTTCGTTTGTGTGTCTGTGTGTGAGCGTGAGTGTGTTTGTGCATGTGTGTGTTCGTTTGTGTGTCTGTGTGTGAGCGCGCGTGTGTGCCTGTGTCTGCGTTTGTGCCCAAGCCTGTGTGTGCGTGTGTGTGTGCATGCGTGTGCGTGTGTTTATGTGCGTGTGTTTATGTGTGTGCGTGCGTGCGTGTGAGTGCGTGTGTGTGTTTATGTGTGTGTGTGTGTGTGTTGGTGTGTTTATGTGTGTGTGTGTGTGCGTGCGTGTGTTTATGTGTGTGTGTGTGTGTGTGTGTGTGCGTGCGTGTGTTTATGCGCGTGTGTGTGTGCGTGCGTGTGTTTATGCGTGTGTGTGTATGCGTGCGTGCGTGTATTTATGTGTGTGCGTGCCTGTGTTTATGTGTGTGTGTGTGCGTGCGTGTGTTTATGCGCGTATGTGTGTGCGTGCGTGTGTTTATGCGTGTGTGTGTGCGTGCGTGTGCATGTGTTTATGTGTGTGTGTGTGTGTGCATGCGTGTGTTTATGTGTGTGTGTGTGCGTGCGTGCGTGTGTTTATGTGTGTGCGTGCGTGTGTTTATGTGTGTGTGCATGCGTGTGTTTATGTGTGTGCGTGCATGTGTTTATGTGTGTGTGTGTGTGCGTGCGTGTGTTTATGTGTGTGTTGCTGGGAGAACAGTATGAGGTGACGGTCGGATGTTTCTGGAACCTATTAGCAGTCAGATCAGTGGATCAGTGTTTTAAGCTGTTCAGCTGCCCCCCCCCCCCAGCGCTAACATGCTAACGCTAACACATAAGGCTCCATTGTGTGGCCCCCACTGTGGGCGGGTTGGACTCGGACTGGAGGTCGCTAGGATCAGGTATTTGGAAACGCTCTCGAGATGTTTGACAGCGTTTTATTCAGACGGTTTCTTACTTAAGCTAAACGGATATTTGTGCACACACACCACACACTCCCAGACCCACACACACACACACACACACACACACACACACTCCCAGAACCCCACAAACACACACACACTCCCAGAACCCCACAAACACACACACACACACACACACTCCCAGACACACACACACACACTCCCAGAACCCCCCCCCCCACACACACACACACACACACACACACACTCCCAGACCCACACACACACACACACACACACTCCCAGAACCCCCCCCACACAAACACACACTCCCAGACCCACACACACACCACACACACTCCCAGACCCACACACACACACACACACACACACTCCCAGACCTACACACACACACACACACACACACACTCCCAGACCCACCCACACACACACACACACACACTCCCAGAACCCCCCCCACACAAACACACACTCCCAGACCCACACACACACACACTCCCAGACCCACACAAACACACACACACACACACACTCCCAGAACCCCCCCCCCCCACACAAACACACACTCCCAGACCCACACACACACACACACACACACACTCCCAGACCCCCACACACACACACTCCCAGACGCACACACACACACACAAACACACACTCCCAGACCCCCCCACACACACACACTCGACTCCAAGGGTATTTGATGACATCTTGGTAAGGAGCTATGTTCTGGCACGGTCCCCAGCCGCTCTGTGATTGGTCCTTACTGGTCATTGACTTCTTTAAAGGAGTCCTAACTCTGGTGACAACATGAATAATCCCCCTCTCTCCACGAGCCACGGCCCCCGCCTGCGTCGCCACGGAGACCGAGTATTTGGAGGATTGTTGTCGCCGCGTGTTGGACGACGCCCGGCGTGCGAAGCTACGAGGCTAGCTCTGGTGTGTGAAGCTACGAGGCTAGCTCTGGCGTGTGAAGCTACGAGGCTAGCGCTGGCGTGCGAAGCTACGAGGTTAGCTCTGGCGTGTGAAGCTACGAGGCTAGCTCTGGCGTGCGAAGCTACGAGGCTAGCTCTGGCGTGCGAAGCTACGAGGCTAGCTCTGGTGTGTGAAGCTACGAGGCTAGCTCTGGTGTGTGAAGCTACGAGGCTAGCTCTGGCGTGCGAAGCTACGAGGCTAGCTCTGGTGTGTGAAGCTACGAGGCTAGCTCTGGCGTGTGAAGCTACGAGGTTAGCTCTGGTGTGTGAAGCTACGAGGCTAGCTCTGGTGTGTGAAGCTACGAGGCTAGCTCTGGTGTGTGAAGCTACGAGGCTAGCTCTGGTGTGTGAAGCTACGAGGCTAGCTCTGGTGTGTGAAGCTACGAGGTTAGCTCTGGCGTGTGAAGCTACGAGGTTAGCTCTGGCGTGTGAAGCTACGAGGTTAGCTCTGGTGTGTGAAGCTACGAGGCTAGCTCTGGTGTGTGAAGCTACGAGGTTAGCTCTGGCGTGTGAAGCTACGAGGTTAGCTCTGGTGTGTGAAGCTACGAGGCTAGCTCTGGCGTGTGAAGCTACGAGGTTAGCTCTGGTGTGTGAAGCTACGAGGTTAGCTCTGGTGTGTGAAGCTACGAGGTTAGCTCTGGCGTGTGAAGCTACGAGGTTAGCTCTGGTGTGTGAAGCTACGAGGCTAGCTCTGGCGTGCTTGGCTTCGCGCGTCTTCACACAGGAAGTGTGACCCTTTATCGTCCGAACTGAAGCTCCCGTTATTTACCGTCATCTTTGCTGATTGTGAACTATGAGTTGCCTATTTGCACGCAAAGGTGTGTGTGTGTGTGTGTGTGTGTGTGTGTGTGTATGTGTGTGTGTATGTGTGTGTGTACCTTGCTGGTAAACGTGATGTCATAGGTCTGGTACTGGACAGGGGGTGGGGTCCAGAGGAGAGTGACAGATGTCTCTGTGATGTCATCAGCCATCACCCCGGTTACCGCTGACAGGGCTGGGGAGAGAGAGAGAGAGAGAGAGAGAGAGAGAGAGAGAGAGAGAGAGAGAGAGAGAGAGAGAGAGAGAGAGAGAGAGAGAGAGCGAGAGCGAGAGCGAGAGCGAGAGCGAGAGCGAGAGCGAGAGAGAGAGAGAGAGCGAGAGCGAGAGCGAGAGCGTTAATTTTACACAGCAGCCATCTCCATATCTGTTGACCCCAATCAGGATTTGAGTTGGATGGGAAGCTGTGTGTGAGAGTGTGTGTTTGTGTGTGAGCATTTGTTTGCGTGTGTGCAAGCAATGCACAAAGAGCACACATTCCCCAAGGGGTCAAGGGTCAGGGGAGTAGGAAGGGGTCAAACGGCGACCTTGTGTTTGCGTGTGTGCCAGGGCCTCACCCTTGTCACAGCTGGGGCCCGTCACGCCGTCCGCACACAGGCTGCAGTCGGGCCCTGAGAACGCACGCCGGCACACACAGCGGCCCTTCACGCATCGCCCCCGGTTACTGCAGTCGGCGGGACAGCTCCTGGAGCCGCAGTCGGGCCCCGCGAACCCGGGGTCGCACTCGCAGCGTCCGTCCACGCAGCGGCCCGCGGCCGCCGCAGCCGGCGGGGCACGATACTGCGGAACAATCCGGCCCGGTGAACTGGGGGTCGCAGACGCAGCGGCCATCGAGGCAGCGGCCCCTGGCGCTACAGCTGCCAGGGCACGAGCGTCCGGAGCAGTCGGGCCCGGTGAAGCCGGCGTCGCACTCGCAACCCCCGTCCACGCACCGTCCGTGGACGCCGCAGTCGCCGGGGCAACCGCTCAGCGAGCAGTCGGGCCCCGTGAAGCCGGGGTCGCACTCGCAATCCCCGTCCACGCACCGTCCGTGGACGCCGCAGTCGCCGGGGCAACCGCTCAGCGAGCAGTCGGGCCCCGTGAAGCCGGGGTCGCACTCGCAACCCCCGTCCACGCAGCGCCCGCGGCCGCTGCAGTCGCCGGGGCAGGCGGTGCGGCTGCAGTCGGGGCCGCTGTAACCATGGAAACACACGCAGGCTCCGCCCACACAGCGGCCCTGGTCGCTGCAGTCGGCCGGGCAGAGGCCGGCCCCGGGGTCCGGCTGGACCAAGCACCCGGCCCCTGGATCGACCCGGGGAACGGACATCAGAGATCTGCTCATTTATCTGTTCATATCTGCATCATCATATCTGGTCTTCAGATCATCACTCAGTCTAAAGCTACCGTATCACTCCTCTAGGATTCAGTCTAAAGCTACCGTATCACTCCTCTAGGATTCAGTCTAAAGCTACTGTATCACTCCTCTAGGATTCAGTCTAAAGCTACCGTATCACTCCTCTAGGATTCAGTCTAAAGCTACCGTATCACTCCTCTAGGATTCAGTCTAAAGCTACCGTATCACTCCTCTAGGATTCAGTCTAAAGCTACCGTATCACTCCTCTAGGATTCAGTCTAAAGCTACCGTATCACTCCTCTAGGATTCAGTCTAAAGCTACCGTATCACTCCTCTAGGATTCAGTCTAAAGCTACCGTATCACTCCTCTAGGATTCAGTCTAAAGCTACCGTATCACTCCTCTAGGATTCAGTCTAAAGCTACCGTATCACTCCTCTAGGATTCAGTCTAAAGCTACCGTATCACTCCTCTAGGATTCAGTCTAAACATTATCACTCCTCTAGGATTCAGTCTAAAGCTACCGTATCACTCCTCTAGGATTCAGTCTAAACATTATCACTCCTCTAGGATTCAGTCTAAACATTATCACTCCTCTAGGATTCAGTCTAAACATTATCACTCCTCTAGGATTCAGTCTAAACATTATCACTCCTCTAGGATTCAGTCTAAAGCTACCGTATCACTCCTCTAGGATTCAGTCTAAAGCTACCATATCACTCCTCTAGGATTCAGTCTAAATATATTATCACTCCTCTAGGATTCAGTCTAAACATATTATCACTCCTCTAGGATTCAGTCTAAACATTATCACTCCTCTAGGATTCAGTCTAAACATTATCACTCCTCTAGGATTCAGTCTAAACATTATCACTCCTCTTGGATTCAGTCTAAACATTATCACTCCTCTAGGATTCAGTCTAAACATTATCACTCCTCTAGGATTCAGTCTAAACATTATCACTCCTCTAGGATTCAGTCTAAAGCTACCGTATCACTCCTCTAGGATTCAGTCTAAAGCTACCGTATCACTCCTCTAGGATTCAGTCTAAATATATTATCACTCCTCTAGGATTCAGTCTAAACATTATCACTCCTCTAGGATTCAGTCTAAACATTATCACTCCTCTAGGATTCAGTCTAAACATTATCACTCCTCTAGGATTCAGTCTAAACATTATCACTCCTCTAGGATTCAGTCTAAACATTATCACTCCTCTTGGATTCAGTCTAAACATATTATCACTCCTCTAGGATTCAGTCTAAACATTATCACTCCTCTAGCATTCAGTCTAAACATTATCACTCCTCTAGGATTCAGTCTAAACATTATCACTCCTCTAGGATTCAGTCTAAACATTATCACTCCTCTTAGATAGCTGTCTCGTTGTGTAGCTGTCTTGTTGTGTAGCGGTTGTGTAGCTGTCTCACTGTGTAGCGGTTGTGTAGCTGTCTCGTTGTGTAGCGGTTGTGTAGCTGTCTCGTTGTGTAGCGGTTGTGTAGCTGTCTCGTTGTGTAGCGGTTGTGTAGCTGTCTCGTTGTGTAGCGGTTGTGTAGCGGTGTACCTTTGCTCTCCTTGGAGGAGCAGCAGCCGCCCCCTGCTGTGCAGGAGGCCCTGAGGGCAGACACCTCCCTCTCCAGACCCTCCAGCCTCCCCAGGACGTGGCCCAGCTGCTCCTGGCAGCCCCCCCTGCTGGGAGGGATCAGGGTGATCCGGTGGGTCAGAACCAGAGGAGAACCGGGCAGCAGCTCCAGCTCTTTACCTGCGGCGGCAGAGCACAGCTCAGCACTCCCATCGGCCCACTGGTTCCCTTTATAGCGCACCGCTCATTACCCATAATGCACCGCAAAGGAGGGTACAACTGCACTTATTTCGGTACCGAATCCCATGATGCATAGCGGTTTTCATTGTCATCCATTACAGCTGATTCAGACAGACAACAACAACAGATGACAATATGAAGTATCTTATGAAATATTGTATTGTGTAAACTAAACAGGGCGACAGACGGAGAGCCACCAGCCGTGACTTTGCCTCCTCAGCGTAAAATCTCTTCCTGCTCCGTCGTTTTCTGGGCTGTAAATGCGAGTGTTTATCACGCACAGTTGTTTTACTGTCTAAACAGCAGAAGGTGCTGTGATCTGAACTGTGTCAGGAGCGCTCGCCAGATGTTCCTCACCTTCCTGCTTTGAGCCAGATGTTTCGCAGCCCTCTGAAACCACCACCTGGACACACAGGAGCAGAGTCACAAACATCTGCAAACAGCGCTTCTCCCTGAGACGTTGATGTGACAACACATTCGATTCAAACTAATGAAAGGTCTCAACTGCTGCTAATCACGTACTGAACTGCTGTTAATCACTTACTGAACTACTGCTAATCACTTACTGAACTGCTGCTAATCACTTACTGAACTACTGCTAATCACTTACTGAACTACTGCTAATCACTTACTGAACTACTGCTAATCACTTACTGAACTACTGCTAATCACTTACTGAACTACTGCTAATCACTTACTGAACTGCTGCTAATCACGTACTGAACTGCTGCTAATCACTTACTGAACTACTGCTAATCACTTACTGAACTGCTGCTAATCACGTACTGAACTACTGCTAATCACATACTGAACTACTGCTAATCACTTACTGAACTGCTGCTAATCACTTACTGAACTGCTGCTAATCACTTACTGAACTACTGCTAATCACTTACTGAACTACTGCTAATCACTTACTGAACTGCTGCTAATCACTTCTGTCAATCTATTTATTGATATTATGGGCAGATGCACAAAAATTAATGAAGTTGGGGCCACAAAAATTCTCAGAGCTAATGCTGGGGTCACGAGTTGAATAAGGTTGGAACCCCCCCTCCCTCCCTTAACCAATCACCTTGAAGGGCTCTGGCTTCTCCCTCAGAGAAGTATGACCCCTGACCTCCAACCCCTGGGGGGTCTCTGGGGTCAGATGGCCGGGGCATGCCAGGAGCAGGGTGAGGAGGAGGTGAGCGGCGATGAGAGCCATCGCTTAGCAACCAGAGCGTGGCTGGTAATGAGGAGGTCTTGCTGGACCAGCGGGCTGGAGATGTGGTCAGGCCTCTGTGGCGGACCAGATGGTGTTTATCGCAGATCCTCCGTCAAGCCTTTCCTCAGCAGACTGTCATCGGGCGCTTCTGGTTTTTTTTTTTGCAGGCGCGTAGCTCGGTCGCCACGGTAACACCTGTATCCCTCGGCCCGGGGAATGCAGATCAGTTGGAACGCTCGCTAACGGAAGGTGGAACACCTTTTACTTTCCAGAGGACGGTGAGAACTTCTGTTCTTCCTGGCGAAGAGAAGACGTGAGTGAGCCGTTAGCTCAGCATCGCTTTGGTCATAATCAGCACTAGATGGATCCTGCAGCGGTGTATGGGTCTGCTAGCGTAGCACGCAGGCCAAGACGCCACAGTGGAAAATAAATAAAGAGCACCATTGAAGATTGAGTGTGTAATTAAACACTGTATACAGTGCCTAGCCGTGGTGCTCTGGGCCCATGCCCAGTTCCACAGCCATGGTGGGACACCCAGTGGCTTATTGCATCTGAAAGGAAACTATTACAACTTCATACTTAATATTACAATCATTTCCTCACACTAATTAAATCATGGGAGAAATGGTTTGGTAACTTCTCTTTTAGATTTTTGGGGGAATGTTTATCCAAAGCAATGACTCTCTCTCTCTCTTTCTACCCCCAGTACCTCTCTTTCTCCCTCTCTCCCCCTCCTCCTCCCTCTCTTTCTCCCTGTCCCTCTCTCCCCATCCATGACATCATCTGATCACCCGTGTGGGAGACTGCGGGGAGCAGGAGGAAAATACATCATGCACCACTGATAGTACTATCTACTGATACTGCTATACTCTCTCCTAATACTGTTATACTCTCTCCTAATACGGTTATACTCTCTCCTAATACTGCTATACTCTCTCCTAATACTGTTATACTATCTACTGATACTGCTATACTCTCTCCTAATACTGTTATACTATCTCCTAATACTGTTATACTCTCTACTGATACTGCTATACTCTCTCCTAATACTGTTATACTCTCTCCTAATACTGTTATACTCTCTCCTAATACTGCTATACTCTCTCCTAATACTGTTATACTATCTACTGATACTGCTATACTCTCTCCTAATACTGTTATACTCTCTCCTAATACGGTTATACTCTCTCCTAATACTGCTATACTCTCTCCTAATACTGTTATACTATCTACTGATACTGCTATACTCTCTCCTAATACTGTTATACTCTCTCCTAATACTGTTATACTCTCTCCTAATACTGCTATACTCTCTCCTAATACTGTTATACTATCTACTGATACTGCTATACTCTCTCCTAATACTGTTATACTCTCTCCTAATACTGCTATACTCTCTCCTAATACTGTTATACTATCTACTGATACTGCTATACTCTCTCCTAATACTGTTATACTCTCTCCTAATACTGTTATACTCTCTCCTAATACTGCTATACTCTCTCCTAATACTGTTATACTATATACTGATACTGCTATACTATCTACTCATACTGCTATAGTATCTACTAATACTGCTCTACTTTCTAGTAATATTATTCTATGAATACTATACTATTATCTAGTGATACTTATAGTAATACTACTAATAATGAAGAATTACTTAACTAATAATTAGCCTACCATTATCTACCACTAGTACATGACTTTGTTGTAAGTCTTCATGCTATGATATATGACTTGTATAATTAACAACTTTAAATGAAAACAGTTCTGACCTCCTGAGGATTAGAGGCCATATTCAGTACGTAATTAACTTCCATTTGGATTCAATTAGACCCCGTGATGACTCAAGTCTTCTGTAATTAATATCAACTCGGAGATCAAAGTGTGTTTCCGCGCCAAGCGATGACTCGCCTCGTGTGTCCCTACCGGGCCGCCGTAACCGTACGCACGCTAATCCGAGGCGACGCAGCGAGCCCCACATCTGCGTCAGGTTAGCCGCGTGTCCGCCGTAAATACCCAGCTGCTCGGACCGCCGGGCACGCGCTCGGCCCAATAGCGCAACGACGTCTCCTCTCTCCCGCCAACACTTTGCCGGGATACTGTTTATTAATTAATGTTGATTCAGTCTATTATTAACGAAGCTTATTAAGTAGCAGTCACACTGGGCTATCTGATTATTATTGGTAATATGACGCACCGCAATCATAGCATCTACACATTTATTCTGTGGGACCTTTAGCTGTATATGTTATCTCCACATATATATATTTAAAAAAAATTACGGATACAAATACTGTTTTATTTAGAATATCTTGAACAATTGTTTGTACTGTTACTTTAATTTATAAATACTGTCAATTTTTGTTAATCTCTAATATATCACATTTTAATATATTTGTAGAAAAATATGATCTAACATTTATAATATTGAATCAAATATTAGCTTATTGTACTTTATCTCCACATGTGCACTGCAATTACGACAGCTATAACCCAGTTAGCCGTAGTAAAAGGTAAAGCTAGTCTAGATTCAGACCCAGTTTAGCCAAGCTGCTCTCTGTTCCCAGAACCAGGCTAACACCTGTTAGCACCACGCAGGAGAACCTCTCACAAACGCCTCACCCTGGTCCATTTCCCGTTAAAGACCCGCAGAACTAAAATACAACTCACCTGAATGGGTGAGGACGACTCTCTCGCTCTCCGTCTGTCCCTCCGTCTGATTTGTGGAACTCCCATTGACCCGCCAGCATGACCATGAGAGAGGGAGAGAGGGAGAGAGAGAGAGAGAGAGAGAGAGAGAGAGAGAGAGAGAGAGAGAGAGAGAGAGAGAGCGAGAGAGGCGTGGTGGGAGTAGTTAAGTGTCTCCATCCTTTAAGAATTTTTCCTCAATCTCTTCTCTTTTTTCTCCTTGTCTGATGTCAGTCTTTGTGCTTTACAAGACCCAGCGGGACGACTGAACACTGCAATCCTTTCTGGAGCTGGAGGGAGGGTGTGCTCCTTCTGTCTGTCTGTCTGTCTCTCCCTCTCTGTCTCTCCCTCTCTGTCTCTCCCCCTCTCCCTCGCTGTCTGTAGGTCTGTCTGGTGCCTGTCTGTAGGTCTGTCTGTAGGTCTGTCTGGTGCCTGTCTGTAGGTCTGTCTGTAGGTCTGTCTGGTGCCTGTCTGTAGGTCTATCTGTAGGTCTGTCTGTAGGCCTGTCTGTAGGTCTGTCTGTAGGTCTGTCTGGTGCCTGTCTGTAGGTCTGTCTGGTGCCTGTCTGTCAGTCTGTCTGTAGGTCTGTCTGGTGCCTGTCTGTCAGTCTGTCTGTAGGTCTGTCTGGTGCCTGTCTGTAGGTCTGTCTGGTGCCTGTCTGTCAGTCTGTCTGTAGGTCTGTCTGGTGCCTGTCTGTCAGTCTGTCTGTAGGTCTGTCTGGTGCCTGTCTGTAGGTCTGTCTGGTGCCTGTCTGTAGGTCTGTCTATAGGTCTGTCTGTAGGTCTGTCTGGTGCCTGTCTGTAGGTCTGTCTGGTGCCTGTCTGTAGGCCTGTCTGTAGGTCTGTCTGGTGCCTGTCTGTAGGTCAACGTGGTCCCCAGTTGATGACATCATGTAGGCTGTGTTGGTCTTGTGGGGTGGGCGACAGAACCCCAGTGTTGAGCGTGTGTTTGGACCCCCGTCCCTAAACTCGGCTACTCCCTGTCTCAGAACATCCACGTCCCGCCCTCTCGGCAACCGTTTGGAACGCTGCTATGACAACCAGGGAAGGAGCGCCGCTGCATACATGATGATGTCATTCTCAGGTTGTTTTCCAGTGTTGTGAATGATTCCCCTCATTAAGTTCAATTAGTGAGTTCTTCATTCTGTGAACGCTCTGCGGAGAACGCTCTGCGGAGAACGCTCTGCGGAGAACGCTCTGCGGAGAACGCTCTGCGGAGAACGCTCTGCGGAGAACGCTCTGCGGAGAACGCTCTGCGGAGAACGCTCTGCGGAGAACTTGTGGCAGGTTGACGCTCCGCTGACGGCAACACGCAACGTTCTGAAGGGTTCTTACAGGTTCTGGTGGGTTCTGGGAGTGTTGCTTGTCTAGCAGCAGGGTGAGTGTGAACTGTCTGACAATCATAGCTGGGGTGAAAGGTCTTTCATGGGTTTCATGTTTCCGATTATAGGACCATAAAGTCTCTGTGAAGACCTTCAAAGACAAGTCAGGTTTTCTGTGAGAACATCTGGATGTGGACTTCCAAGTGGAACCAGCTCTCTTAGATCTTCTGACGCTCTCAAACAGAACTAAACTCAGTCTTCAAATACTTATTTATAAATGACAATGTGCAAGGCTTAGTGTTGAGTGGAGCATTGGTCTGCAGTGACATGTTATAGTGGAACACAGGCTGGTTTTATCACTTTACAGTCACTACTGTATCTCCTAGAGACCAGCAGGGACTAGTACAAACTACAGACCAGAGACCAGAGACCAGCAGGGACTACTACAAACTACAGACCAGAGACTAGAGACCAGCAGGGACTACTACAAACTACAGACCAGAGACCAGCAGTGACTACTACAAACTACAGACCAGAGACTAGAGACCAGAGACCAGCAGGGACTACTACAAACTACAGACCAGAGACCAGAGACCAGCAGGGACTAGAGACCACAAACTACAGACCAGACCCGAGACCATACACCATACACCAGAGACCCGAGACCAGAGACCACAAACCCGAGACTAGAGACCAGAGACCCGAGACTAGAGACTAGAGACCAAAGACCCGAGTCCACAAACCTGAGGCTAGAGACCCGAGACCAGAGACCACAAACTACAGACCCAAGACTAGAGACCAAAGACCCGAGTCCACAAACCTGAGACTAGAGACCCGAGACCCCAAACTACAGATCAGAGACCAGACAGAGACCAGAGACCAGAGGTAGAGGTGAGAGTGATAATGCTTGTGGATAATGTGTAAAAGGTGAACAGTGGCTAGTGGGCACGTTGTGTTGAGGGGAGCTGCAGCTGCATTTAGTCTCAGAGGTCGCCTCGCCGAGGGTGACGGGGTCACAGACCTCAGTCTGCTTTACTACCTCCATGCCTCCACCTCTCCTTACCACCAGCCCTCCTCTCCACACCTCCCTCTCCTCCGAGGCCTGTGGTGGGTCCCTGGAGGCTGGTCAACTGGAGGTCACAACATGTGGACGATAAACCCAGATGTGACCAGTGGAGAGTCCACTGTAGGTGAGTCCACTAACCAGAGTAACAGGAAGTCCACTAACCAGAGTAACAGGAAGTCCACTAACCAGGGTAACAGGAAGTCCACTAACCAGGGTAACAGGAAGTCCACTAACCAGAGTAACAGGAAGTCCACTAACCAGGGTAACAGGAAGTCCACTAACCAGGGTAACAGGAAGTCCACTAACCAGAGTAACAGAAAGTCCACTAACCAGAGTAACAGAAAGTCCACTAACCAGAGTAACAGAAAGTCCACTAACCAGAGTAACAGGAAGTCTCAGGATGAGCATGGAGGTCAACGCTGCATCCTTGGCTTCTGATTGGAAGACGTTGGCCGACAGCAGGAAGCTTTATGAGTTGGTGTTAAACGGTCCGTTAGCGGCTGGTCAGCAGAGCATCATGTGGTCCAGTTTACTGGACACACACACACAGAGACACACACACACACACGCACACAGAGACACACGCACACAGAGACACAGAGACACACACACACACGCACACAGAGACACACACACACACACACACACACACAGAGACACACACAGACACACACACAGAGACACACACACACGGACACACACCTGCGTGCAGTGACTGCATGTATAAACAAACACATGAACACATATTTCTAACAAGTACTTTTACTAAATGTAAAGATTGTTAGTGTAGCTATGAGGTTAGAGATGTTTAGTTATCAGGTTAGAGATGTTTAGTTATCAGGTTAGAGATGTTTAGTTATCAGGTTAGAGATGTTTAGTTATCAGGTTAGAGATGTTTAGTTATCAGGTTAGAGATGTTTAGTTATCAGGTTAGAGACGGTTGGTTATCAGGTTAGAGACGGTTGGTTATCAGGTTAGAGATGGTTGGTTATCAGGTTAGAGACGGTTGGTTATCAGGTTAGAGACGGTTGGTTATCAGGTTAGATGGTTGGTTATCAGGTTAGAGACGGTTGGTTATCAGGTTAGATGGTTGGTTATCAGGTTAGAGACGGTTGGTTTAGGTACTAGGTATGGAACAGAGAATGTGACCGGTAGACTTGTATAATATGTTGAAAGCTGTGATGGAAGAGGAGCAGAGCTGATCTGCCAGAACTGAGAGGACAGGCTTGGATCTCCGGCTCTCCTGGGATCCCATAAAAACATGATCAGAACTTTCCTCTCTGAGCGCCAAACAGACCATTGAGTTCTTAGAAAACAGTCTCCAGCCAAGTAGGACGTCATACACTAAATAGAATCACTTAGCTTTAATATACCTGATTTAACTGGCATTTGCAACAAATCCCAGTATGAAAATCAACTGGGATTGGGAGTAAAAGGGAAAACCTTTTAGAACGACTCAAGATCCTGTGATCCACATCCTGTGATCCAGATCCTGTGATCCACATCCTGTGATCCAGATCTTCAATCCTCGTCAGACCCCAATGGATGGACAGGAGCAGGTCCTGAAGTATCGATTGGCAGAAGGGACACAACATTAGTATGCAACACCAGATAAGTCCCTCCTGGTATTCAGTGGACATGTCTGCTGTGTAAGGAGCCCAGATAAGTCCCTCCTGGTATTCAGTGGACATGTCTGTTGTGTAAGGAGTCCAGATAAGTCCCTCCTGGTATTCAGTGGACATGTCTGTTGTGTAAGGAGCCCAGATAAGTCCCTCCTGGTATTCAGTGGACATGTCTGTTGTGTAAGGAGCCCAGATAAGTCCCTCCTGGTATTCAGTGGACATGTCTGTTGTGTAAGGAGCCCAGATAAGTCCCTCCTGGTATTCAGTGGACATGTCTGTTGTGTAAGGAGCCGTGGGATTCACGTGGTTCAGTATGTAGCTCTCAGTAAAGAAACAAACATTTGAATCGTATGAACTCAACCCCGCCCTCAGAAGGAGAGAATCACATCTGTCCCCCACGCAGATGGAGAGGACACACCAGAGACCTCTTTGTGTTGGGTGAGTGTGTGTGGTCAGTAGTGCATTCCTAACAGAGCCTTCTCATTGGCTGAAGCTGCAGGTGTGCTTCTTAAAAAGGGACAGCGCACACACTTTCTGTATGCTAGTATATAGGGGTGTGTGTGCGTGGGAAGTTGGGATGTGTGTGTGTGTGTGTGCGTGCGTGTCCCAGCTGGTGAGGCCGTTAGTCAGATCATCTGGCTAGCAGGGGAGGGACATGTGACTCTCTCTCTCTCTCTCTCTCTCTCTCTCTCTCTCTCTCTCTCTCTCTCTCTCTCTCTCTCTCTCTCTCTCTCTCTCTCTCTCTCTCTCTCTCTCTCTCTCTCTCTCTCTCTCTCTCTCTCTCTCTCTCTCTCTCTCTCTCTCTCTCTCTCTCTCTCTCTCTCTCTCTCTCTCTCTCTCTAATTATTATTTAATATAATGATACAAAATAATATTCACATATAATTAATGAAATAACTACAATGATATAACATACTAATGATTCCAGTAGTAATCTAGTCAGTACAATATTCAGCACTACCACACTCTGTTCTCCATCTACCTCATCTACGTTACCGTGTGTAAACACACACACACAGACAGACACACACACAGACACACACACTCTAGCTAGGACCCAATGTTCCTCCATCCTATTGGATGTACTGTTCCTCTCTGCAGGAGGAGGAGGAGGAGGAGGGATGGCCATGGTTGGCTCACTAGTTCCCTAGCCCTAGTGAACGATAGAGTCCTCTATGTAGGGAGTAGGAGACGCTGCGTTCTGTGTATCGTGCCATAAACAAGCCGACTGTGTGAGAGGGCTCTGACAGCTCATTAGCAAAACCAGTAGGCGTCGGCCATCGCTGTTGGATGAATGCAATGTCAATGAAAACCGCTATGCCTCATGGGTAATAGTGAGTGAATCATATCTGCTGTACACTTGGCTGTGGATCCAGGCTGGGGGCCAGCTGGGGGCCAGCTGGGGGCCTGGGAAGCCCCCTTGAGGAGAGGAGCGACCGTTGTTTTCGGGAAAAGCTAAATGAAGAGAGCTGAACTTAAGGACTTAAATATGGCATGTGATGTTTACAACACCTTGAGGGCAACATCACATGCCCACAGGCCACGTGATCACCCAAAACATCTGCCCTGCGTTCTGACGTCATCAGCTGACCCCGTGACCTTTGACCTGCAGGGATGAAGAAAAATTTTAAGGAAAAACACAGGCTCAAGCACAGATATGTGCACCTACATACACAATCGCTGACTTTCTCCTTAGATACATGAGATGACATCACAGCTCGTTATAGCTACACTCATTTGTCAGTCCCCTTCTAAAGTGTGTGTGTGTGTGTGTGTGTGTGTGTGTGTGTGTGTGTGTGTGTGTGTGTGTGTGTGTGTGTGTGTGTGTGTGTGTGTGTGAGAGAGAAGTGGAAGTTCTTAATTTTTTTTCATTCAACCCCAATGACATCATCTCCTCTGAAACTACCGTGTAAGTTTGTGTGCGTGTGTGTGCGCATGCGTTACAAATCTGGTGACAGTTTCTACAGCAGTTGACTCGTTTTTCCACTGGAAGCTGAAAGCTTATAGGCTTACAATTATCATCATGTCATGAGAAGTTAGTACAGCTCAACATTCATTCCTTACTTCGTCTAATCTTCCATCCGACGTCGGATTTCCCGTCGACCCCACGGCGAAATGCGACTTGATTATGACGCAATACCTCGTCTCACCGCTGGAGGGCGACAGACCATCGACCAGCGCGACCTGGGCGCTAGAAGACATGACGACATGAATATGCGCCAACAATCCCCTTACAAATACTAGTTTAATTGGGACAACGTAGTTCAAATAAAACAAGAAAACATCTCAACCTGGACACGCATCACGGGTTTACTTACCTGTGATGAGATGGTTGAACCGGAATCTGTGGATTTAATCACGTAATTTATACGCAGTCACTCAAAAATGTCTAATCTATATTTGAAAGTCTCTTGTAAGGAAATTAAAAACAAATTAAAACACAATCGGATTAAATGATGACTCAGTGTGAGTTTGGTGCCTTTTAGCCAGAACTAAAGCTCCTAGAAAACTAGACCAAAGAGCCGAGTCTAGCGTCGTGTTGTCCAATAAGTGAACTTAACCACTTACCTTAACCATGGGTTATCATACTCAATGTCTTCTTTCCTCACACTGCCAACAAAATAACAACGGTACATTATTTTACAGTTACTTTTCAAGAGGGGTCTTTTATCAAACAGTGAGACATTGCAATTGTTTTTTTTCTTTATTTAAATAAAATCAAAACATAAAAAAGTTGAGTATTTACATCGATACCTTGACGCCACATGCTTTAAGGTTCGTGTGTGTGTGTGTGTGTGTGTGTGTGTGTGTGTGTGTGTGTGTGTGTGTGTGTGTGTGTGTGTGTGTGTGTGTGTGTGTGTGTGTGTGTGTGTGTGTGTGTGTGTGTGTGTGTGTGTGTGTGTGTGAAGCTGCCATGCCAGAAAGCTGCTTTCAGTCGTTTATTATTCAGTGCTTTTATTTTGAAGTGTCAAAATGTATTTCAAAATAAAAGCGTTGAAGAGGGGATCCTTTGTTTGTTTCACAACATGAAGGTCCGCTTCGAGGGTCCAGAACCACAGGAATGAGCACAGTAGTCATGACAACCAGCCTAGTAACCTGCCTAGCAACCGAAAGCAACAAACGTTACACTATAATAGAACGGGACTGCGGGCGAACCAGCTAACAAAAGCATTTTTTAGCTCGATTACTTTCCACGTTTCATTTGAACAAATAAGCAATAAAAACATTTCTACAAAAAATTAGAAAAAGGGGTCACTTAGTTGAAATTGTAAATATATTCTTTTACATTTTTTTTTCTTCTTTTCTGTTGATGCGCAAGAGTTCAGTGCTTTAGGGAGACGGACAGACGGACGATATAAGTCATAGTTTCACAAAGCATGACTCAGAAACAAGGCTTTATGCCCAGATGCACAAAGAAGGCCAACAAATCGTTTAGGTCGAAGGTCGTGCCAGAAAACATGGGGAGGTACAGGTTACAACTAACCTCTGTAAAGGTTGTTCCCTTAAACGCTGTAAAGGTTGTTCCCTTAAACGCTGTAAAGGTTGTTCCCTTAAACGCTGTAAAGGTTGTTCCCTTAAACGCTGTAAAGGTTGTTCCCTTAAACGCTGTAAAGGTTGTTCCCTTAAACGCTGTAAAGGTTGTTCCCTTAAACGCTGTAAAGGTTGTTCCCTTAAACGTTGTAAAGGTTGTTCCCTTAAACGCTGTAAAGGTTGTTCCCTAAACTAACCTCTGTAAAGGTTGTTCCCTTAAACGCTGTAAAGGTTGTTCCCTAAACTAAACGCTGTAAAGGTTGTGTTCCCTAAACTAAACGCTGTAAAGGTTGTTCCCTAAACTAAACGCTGTAAAGGTTGTTCCCTAAACTAAACGCTGTAAAGGTTGTGTTCCCTAAACTAAACGCTGTAAAGGTTGTGTTCCCTAAACTAAACGCTGTAAAGGTTGTTCTCTAAACTAAACGCTGTAAAGGTTGTTCCCTTAAACGCTGTAAAGGTTGTTCCCTAAACTAAATGCTGTAAAGGTTGTGTTCCCTAAACTAAACGCTGTAAAGGTTGTGTTCTCTAAACTAAACGCTGTAAAGGTTGTTCCCTTAAACGCTGTAAAGGTTGTTCCCTAAACTAAACGCTGTAAAGGTTGTTCCCTAAACTAAACGCTGTAAAGGTTGTTCCCTAAACTAAACGCTGTAAAGGTTGTGTTCCCTAAACTAAACGCTGTAAAGGTTGTGTTCCCTAAACTAAACGCTGTAAAGGTTGTTCCCTAAACTAAACGCTGTAAAGGTTGTTCCCTAAACTAAACGCTGTAAAGGTTGTTCCCTAAACTAAACGCTGTAAAGGTTGTGTTCCCTAAACTAAACTCTGTAAAGGTTGTTCCCTAAACTAAACGCTGTAAAGGTTGTTCCCTAAACTAAACGCTGTAAAGGTTGTTCCCTAAACTAAACGCTGTAAAGGTTGTTCCCTAAACTAAACGCTGTAAAGGTTGTGTTCCCTAAACTAAACGCTGTAAAGGTTGTTCCCTAAACTAAATGCTGTAAAGGTTGTTCCCTAAACTAAATGCTGTAAAGGTTGTTCCCTAAACTAAACGCTGTAAAGGTTGTGTTCCCTAAACTAAACGCTGTAAAGGTTGTTCCCTTAAACGCTGTAAAGGTTGTTCCCTAAACTAAACGCTGTAAAGGTTGTGTTCCCTAAACTAAACGCTGTAAAGGTTGTTCCCTAAACTAAACGCTGTAAAGGTTGTGTTCCCTAAACTAAACGCTGTAAAGGTTGTTCCCTAAACTAAACGCTGTAAAGGTTGTTCCCTAAACTAAACGCTGTAAAGGTTGTTCCCTAAACTAAACGCTGTAAAGGTTGTTCCCTAAACTAAACGCTGTAAAGGTTGTTCCCTAAACTAAACGCTGTAAATGTTGTTCCCTAAACTAAACGCTGTAAAGGTTGTTCCCTAAACTAAACGCTGTAAAGGTTGTTCCCTAAACTAAATGCTGTAAAGGTTGTTCCCTAAACTAAACGTTGTAAAGGTTGTTCCCTAAACTTGATGGTGGAGCAGCTTTGTTCTACCATGACAGAGAACTTAAGCTTTCCAAAAGTTGTCCCTTCACTGACAAAACAAAACTGTAAATCTACAAAGAGCTATTTATATCTTTTTGTCTTCTGTGTCAGTTGGTAGAAGTCTATTTTAGCGCTAAACATCGTTTAAGCTCCTAGCTTAGTATATCTTGACTAAGGATGGAAAAAGGGGAAATATTTCAAATGGAGGGTCACATACACCAGAAAACAAAATGCTTATTTACACTCTACTTAATGTACAGATTGAAGTATTCACCACAATACTCTGACCCACTTATCTCCATGGTAACAACATACAACAGAAGAGATGCTAAGCTAGCACAAAGTTAGCAAAATTAAATAAGTCATTTTTTCCTCCGTTTGGTTCCATTTCTTTTGGGCCATCGACCAATGTGACACTATTTAATTATATGTATATATTATATTATATATAATTTATTATAGGATTTGAGTTCATTTCAGTTACAGCAGTGATGCTATCAAACAATTCCTCTCAATCAGAATCATTTAAATATTTTCCTCACTGATTACTTCATTGTGTTGCTCTGACTAAATCACTGATTACTTCATCGTGTTGCTGATTACTTCGTGTTGCTGATTAATTCATCGTGTTGCTCTGAGTAAATCACTCCGATGAATTCATTTGTGGGAGGGGTCAGTAGTGTAGTTGGAAGGACATTAGGTAGTCAATTTACCCATAATCCACTACTGTACAGACCAATGAGTGGCGGGTTGCCGTTTGAGTTTACTCATGAGTACACTGAAGCCAGCTCCTGATTGGTCAGTGAGGCCAGCGAGTGTCCTGATTGGCCAGACTCCTCTTAGACTTTATGGATGAATGAATGAATGAATGAATGAATGAATGAATGGTTGACTAGGATTGGGGCTTGACAGTAGCCTGTAGCACGAAGTTACCAAATCATCTGGAATATCTAATTTATATACACTTTCCCTTCCCTGGATGCCATTGGTTGCATCATTCTGACCAATAGGAGAACAGCAGAGCCTGAACCCTCCCTCTGTCTGTCTCTCACCCTCTCACCGCGGGACGGCTCAGACGCCCTCCGATTGGCTGAGGAAGTACTCTGCGGTGCGGGCGCGGGGGGGCAGCGGTTGCTGTGGCGACGAGGGGTGGTGCAGGTGGGGGTGGTGGCGGCCGCGCAGCGAGGAGGAGGAGTGGTTGCCGTGGTGATGGTGGGGCGGGGCGGGGGGCCGCGTGGAGGGGGGCACGGCCGACGACTTGATGGGGATGATGCGAGTGTCCATCACCTCACAGTCCACCTGCATCATCATCTCATACCCCCGGGATGAGTTGTACAGACTCTCTGTTGGAGACACACAGGCTTTTAGTCTGTAGCGCACACACACACACACACACACACACACACACACACACACAGGCTTTTAGTCTGTCACACACACACACACACACACACACAGGCTTTTAGTCTGTCACACACACACACAGGCTTTTAGTCTGTCACACACACACACACAGGCTTTTAGTCTGTCACACACACACACACACACAGGCTTTTAGTCTGTCACACACACACACACACACAGGCTTTTAGTCTGTCACACACACACACACAGGCTTTTAGTCTGTCACACACACACACACACAGGCTTTTAGTCTGTCACACACACACACACACAGGCTTTTAGTCTGTCACACACACACACACACAGGCTTTTAGTCTGTCACACACACACACACACACACACACACACACACACACACACACACACACACACACACACACACACACACACACACACACACACACACACACACACACACACACACACACACACACACACACACACACCCCAGAGTGAGGGTCAGGCTTCCCGGACACCTATGGTATAACATCAAACTTGGCGTGGGTGGTAACCATGGGGATAAGTGTTTGAGTAGCGGGGGCACTGGCTGTGGACTGACCATTGACAGACATGGCGGGCATCACCAGAGACATCTTGGGCCGGCTGGTTTTGTTGTGGCTGATGGCAGGAAGTAACAGATGGTCCTGAACAGGAAACAGGATGTTAGATCACACAACGGGCTGCAACAGTAAAAGTGTGATATTAAACACAACAGAAAGTAATACGATGGTTTTATTTTGTACAAACCATAATAATATACACAAAGGACTCAAAGATAGAGCTATCTAATCTCATTTTCAGCTATAACCAGTTGATGCTCTCGTTAACCTGACTTTCCCACAAACACCCCCTTAACTAGTCCCTGTTCCCATGTCTCACCCTACTGAAGGAGTGAGTACATCACCCTACTGAAGGAGTGAGTGTCTCACCCTACTGAAGGAGTGAGTACATCACCCTACTGAAGGAGTGAGTGTCTCACCCTACTGAAGGAGTGAGTATCTCAACCTACTGAAGGAGTGAGTGAGTGACTCACCCTACTGAAGGAGTGAGTGAGTGAGTGTCTCACCCTACTGAAGGAGTGAGTGAGTGACTCACCCTACTGAAGGAGTGAGTGAGTGAGTGACTCACCCTACTGAAGGAGTGAGTGAGTGAGTGTCTCACCCTACTGAAGGAGTGAGTGTCTCACCCTACTGAAGGAGTGAGTGAGTGAGTGTCTCACCCTACTGAAGGAGTGAGTGAGTGAGTGACTCACCCTACTGAAGGAGTGAGTGAGTGACTCACCCTACTGAAGGAGTGAGTGAGTGAGTGACTCACCCTACTGAAGGAGACTACATAGAAAGTGTCCTCACGGCGGTCGATAGAGTCCAGGAAGTCACTGTAGGTGACCTCAGGACCAGAGCGCACCTGCAGCTGACTACACACACACACACACACACACACACACACACACACACACACACACACACACACACACACACACACACACACACACACACACGGTTAGGATGGTTTGTGAGGGGAGGATGTGGGAGGGAGGGTCAGGGGTGAGGATGAGGGGTTCAGCTAATGTTTCCTCCAGAGTCCCGTTGGCTGTGGGTGTGGTGGGTCCCTCCGTACCTGGTCCAGCCTAAAGAGACCCCCTCCTGGCTCATTAAGGAGCAGGCTGAGCTATTAGCCTCTGTAGCTCATCATTAAGGAGCAGGCTGAGCTATTAGCCTCTGTAGCTCATCATTAAGGAGCAGGCTGAGCTATTAGCCTCTGTAGCTCATCATTAAGGAGCAGGCTGAGCTATTAGCCTCTGTAGCTCATCATTAAGGAGCAGGCTGAGCTATTAGCCTCTGTAGCTCATCATTAAGGAGCAGGCTGAGCTATTAGCCTCTGTAGCTCATCATTAAGGAGCAGGCTGAGCTATTAGCCTCTGTAGCTCATCATTAAGGAGCAGGCTGAGCTATTAGCCTCTGTAGCTCATCATTAAGGAGCAGGCTGAGCTATTAGCCTCTGTAGCTCATCATTAAGGAGCAGGCTGAGCTATTAGCCTCTGTAGCTCATCATTAAGGAGCAGGCTGAGCTATTAGCCTCTGTAGCTCATCATTAAGGAGCAGGCTGAGCTATTAGCCTCTGTAGCTCATCATTAAGGAGCAGGCTGAGCTATTAGCCTCTGTAGCTCATCATTAAGGAGCAGGCTGAGCTACCTGTCGATGGAGCGGTGGGCCTGGATGGGCAGGTATCTGGAGAAGTTGGTCTTCCTCATCTGGGCTTTCTGTCAACAAACAAACATCTTGCTGTCAGACAAACTAAGAGCGAGAGCGAGAGCGAGAGCGAGAATATGGAGGAGTGATGAGAGAGGAGGAGGTGGAGGAGAGTCTGACCTGGGCCAGCTTGGTCTTCTTGATGAGTTTGGGTTTCCCTCCGGACTTCTTGCGGTCTATCTGATGGCGCGTCACCCAGCCTCTCAGCTCGTCCTGCCAGCCTGGAGGACGGAGGAGACACGGCCGTGAGGGTGGGGGTGACGGACCAGTCCCACACCTCCAGAGGAACCATGGTGGTTCTAGGGGTACCAGTGGACTACGGTGGGGGCGTCTGGCTGAGCACAGAGCGCCTCTCGGTTGGGGACAGGAAGGAAGTGGTTGCCAGTCGCGGCGAGACGAGATGTAATCAGTCCTGTGGTGTTGCTGAGTAAATACCAGCAGCCATGTGGCGATGGAGGACCAGTGGTTAGATGATGAGACCAGCTGAACCAGGTGAGGGTTAGATGATGAGACCAGCTGAACTAGGTGAGGGTTAGATGATGAGACCAGCTGAACTAGGTGAGGGTTAGATGATGAGACCAGCTGAACTAGGTGAGGGTTAGATGATGAGACCAGCTGAACCAGGTGAAGGTTAGATGATGAGACCAGCTGAACTAGGTGAGGGTTAGATGCTGAGACCAGGTGAACCAGGTGAGGGTTAGATGATGAGACCAGCTGAACTAGGTGAAGGTTAGATGATGAGACCAGCTGAACTAGGTGAGGGTTAGATGATGAGACCAGCTGAACTAGGTGAAGGTTAGATGATGAGACCAGCTGAACTAGGTGAGGGTTAGATGATGAGACCAGCTGAACTAGGTGAGGGTTAGATGATGAGACCAGCTGAACTAGGTGAGGGTTAGATGCTGAGACCAGGTGAGGGTTAGATGCTGAGACCAGGTGAGGGTTGGATGCTGAGACCAGGTGAGGGTTAGATGCTGAGACCAGGTGAACTAGGTGAGGGTTGGATGCTGAGACCAGGTGAGGGTTAGATGCTGAGACCAGGTGAGGGTTAGATGATGAGACCAGGTGAGGGTTAGATGATGAGACCAGGTGAGGGTTAGATGCTGAGACCAGGTGAGGGTTAGATGATGAGACCAGGTGAGGGTTAGATGATGAGACCAGGTGAGGGTTAGATGCTGAGACCAGGTGAGGGTTAGATGATGAGACCAGGTGAGGGTTGGATGATGAGACCAGGTGAGGGTTGGATGCTAAGACCAGGTGAGGGTTGGATGCTAAGACCAGGTGAGGGTTGGATGCTGAGACCAGGTGAACTAGGTGAGGGTTGGATGCTGACCTTAGGGACTCTGAGCGGTTGAACTGCCTGCAGTCTGAGGAGGTGAAGTAGCGGTCGATGTCCTGAAGAACCAGGTCCTTGATGTCACTGAAGACATCGCTCAGGTTCCTACACACACACACACACACACACACACACACACACACACACACACACACACACACACACACACACACACACACACACACACACACACACACACACACACACACACACACACACACACACACACACACACACACACAAAACATATCAATCATCTACACGCCCACACACACACACTATCAGCCAGCTTGCGTAATTACCAAACGCTAATTCCGGGAAAACACTTCACACCACGGTGTTTCCACACGTATCGCAGTTCACATCGTTTCCCCTCGACAACGTCTTCATCGCTGACCTGAATGTCACTCTAAAGGTCAACGATTTGAATCCAACGTCATTTCATTTCCAAACGTGGAGCTTTAAGACGGAGCCAGCATGTCCGTTACCCACAACCCCCCGCGGTGCCACGCCCACCTGAACTGGTAGGCGTCCGCGTGGTCCCTGTCCAGCTCCCCCCTCTCCTCCTCCTCCTCCCCACCGAGGGGCGGGGCCTGGCGCTCATAGGGCTCCATCTCCAGCAGCCTCCTTCCTGTGTAGGGGCCCGCCCCTTCCTGTAGCGCCGTGGGGAGCTTCCTGTCTGTGATGCTGGGGGACAACAAGTTCTCTGCGTTAGCCTGCGCTGCACGTTAGGCAATTTGTTAGCCTGCGCTACACGTGAGCATTTTGTTAGCCTGCGCTACACGTTGGCAATCTGTTAGCCTGAGCTACATGTTAGCATTTTGTTAGCCTGCGCTACACGTTGGCATTTTGTTAACCTGAGCTACACGTTAGCATTTTGTTAACCTGAGCTACACGTTAGCATTTCGTTAGCCTGTCCTAGCATTTTATCATCAAAAACCACGTTACTGTTGTACCGTACTCCGAGTTAAACCAAACCTCCACGCCACTGTTCTTTAGCGTTCCCCACAGTCTTCACGCTAGCATAGCTGTAGCGTGGTTAGCCACATTAGCATGGTTGAGCGTGGTTAGCTACCTGACGGGTCCGAAGCTGAAGGTCATGAAGAGCAGCACGGCCATGACGCACACCGCCCGCTTGTTGTTGGCCGAGTCGCCGCCCTGCTGGACAACACGGGAATCACAGCATGTAGCGGTTAGCATGTAGCGACACAAAGGCCAAGATATTTAGCATGTAGCGACAGACAGGCCAAGATATTTAGCATGTAGCGACACACAGGCCAAGATATTTAGCATGTAGTGACACACAGGCCAAGATATTTAGCATGTAGTGACACACAGGCCAAGATATTTAGCATGTAGCGACACACAGGCCAAGATATTTAGCATGTAGCGACACACAGGCCAAGATATTTAGCATGTAGTGACACACAGGCCAAGATATTTAGCATGTAGCGACACACAGGCCAAGATATTTAGCATGTAGCGACACACAGGCCAGATATTAGCATGTAGCGACACACAGGGCCAAGATTTTAGCATGTAGTGACACACAGGCCAAGATATGCATGTTCCAGGCAAGATTATTTAGCAGTAGGACACACAGGCCAAGATATTTAGCATGTAGTGACACACAGGCCAAGATATTTAGCATGTAGCGACACACAGGCCAAGATATTTAGCATGTAGCGACACACAGGCCAAGATATTTAGCATGTAGCGACACACAGGCCAAGATATTTAGCATGTAGTGACACACAGGCCAAGATTTTTAGCATGTAGTGACACACAGGCCAAGATATTTAGCATGTAGCGACACAAAGGCCAAGATATTTAGCATGTAGTGACACACAGGCCAAGATATTTAGCATGTAGTGACACACAGGCCAAGATATTTAGCATGTAGTGACACACAGGCCAAGATATTTAGCATGTAGCGACACACAGGCCAAGATATTTAGCATGTAGCGACACACAGGCCAAGATATTTAGCATGTAGCGAAACATGCTAAATCACACAAACAATGGTGTGTGCGTGATTTCCCTGAAGACTCTCGAGCTCTTCGGGGAAATTAACGCTTCTTGAAACTTGAATAACAGGTCTGAGGTGTCTCTCCCTCCCTCCCTCCCTCCCTCTCCCCCTCCCTCCCCCCTCCCCCCTTTCATTCCTCCTCCTCCTCCTCCTCACCTCGTGGCCGGCCAGCCTCTGGCGCAGGGTGTGGTTC
>JACYXH010000654.1:102500-117500 GCA_026745465.1 Lota lota
CCAGTCTGTCTGCGCACCACAGACACCCAGTCTGTCTGCGCACCACAGACACCCAGTCTGTCTGCGCACCACAGACACCCAGTCTGTCTGCACACCACAGACACCCAGTCTGTCTGCACAGACACCCAGTCTGTCTGCACAGACACCCAGTCTGTCTGCACACCACAGACACCCAGTCTGTCTGCACAGACACCCAGTCTGTCTGCACAGACACCCAGTCTGTCTGCACACCAGACACCCAGTCTGTCTGCACAGACACCCAGTCTGTCTGCGCACCACAGACACCCAGTCTGTCTGCACAGACACCCAGTCTGTCTGCACAGACACCCAGTCTGTCTGCGCACCACAGACAATGCAATTTGAGATACGACTTTGCATTGACTATTTTGCTTCATCAAACCACGACCTTATTTGTTGATTTGTTAAAGACAAAAGTACTGTGATCCAAATGGGTTTTGTTTAACTGTGCACAAACATTGTTCAGAAATACTATTTTGCTTTATTATTTAGTTTTGCTGGTAGAGTTACCCACAAACATGGAAAAACTAATATTTAAAATGTGCATGCATGCAACATTTGTTTATTAGTTACTAGCCTACTTAAATAATCAACTAATAAAATAATCATCGTAATTAATGTCTGGCCCCTGATTTTATTCACAACCCTGAGCAAGTTTGAATTTGACACCCCTGGTATGGACCTGCAGAACACTATAGGACCTGCAGAACACTATAGAACCTGCAGAACACAATAGGACCTATAGAACACTATAGAACACTATAGGACCTGCAGAACAATATAGAACACTGTAGGACCTGCAGAACACTATAGGACCTGCAGAACACTATATAACACAATAGAACCTGCAGAATACTACAGAACACTATAGGACCTGCAGAACACTATAGGACCTGCAGAACACTACAAAACACTATAGGACCTGCAGAATACTATAGAACACTATAGGACCTGCAGAACACTATAGAACACTATAGGACCTGCAGAACACTATAGAACACTATAGGACCTGCAGAACACTATAGAACACTATAGGACCTGCAGAACACTATAGGACCTGCAGAACACTATAGGACCTGCAGAACACTATAGGACCTGCAGAACACTACAGAACACTATAGGACCTGCAGAACACTATAGAACACTATAGGACCTGCAGAACACTATAGAACACTATAGGACCTGCAGAACACTATAGAACACTATAGGACCTGCAGAACACTATAGGACCTGCAGAACACTATAGAACACTATAGGACCTGCAGAACACTATAGAACACTATAGGACCTGCAGAACACTATAGAACACTATAGGACCTGCATCGTATCTCGTCGTGAGATACGATGAGATCGATAACGATACCGTGGACCGTGAAGGGTCGATGGAAACAAGACGGATCAGTGCGCGCCCCTCGTACACAAACACTACGTCACGGTGACAGAGCCGAGGCTTTGCTGGATCTGCGTACGAGGAAATACACCCAATAACAACAATACGGATGACGATAATAACGCAACGAGCGCCTGCGCACACCAAATTTCATTTTAAAACCATAACATACAAAACCTAACCTAGTGTAGACCGGCTGCTAAATAAATAGTAAATAAAAGGGCCTTAGGCCGAGGCTCCAACCACCGTCGCGTCGCATGGGCCGCTAACCTGGCCCTGGTCCACACCTCACAGCCACAACCCCGTCCCGGAAGACCACTCACCCCAGTCCTCGCTGGTCAGCAGGTTGTCTGCTAGGAACCGGGTGTCCAGATCACACAGCAGATCCGCGGTCATCGCCGCGCAGGCGTGGGACACGCTCGAGCGCTTCGACTGCGGAGCGGAATCGGGGACAGCTGGGGTCCAAAGAAAGCCACGGGCTCGGTAGCGGCACGCGGACGCTGAGCGCAGGGTTCCGTTGCGACCCGGTACCGTTGGTCCGTTTCTTCCAGGAGGAAAAGGCGTTCGGTTTGGTTCCACTACGAGCCGCCGTCCGTCGCTTGCATCGCATGTCCGACAAGGAAATGATTCTTCCAGAAAATCTCCGCCCACTGGCAACAGGAGCTCCAATGGGAGACGCGGAGAGCTTGGTTTGCAGTCACGCTAACCAGTGGCGTGAAGCAAACGTTGTGATTGGCCATGAGGACACCAATCGCGGCGCGTTGTTAAAGGAAACGCTTTAAAAGATGATTCGGCCCAATTGAAAACCAACCATTTGATCGACTGTCGCCTCAGCAAATCACGATCAAGGGAAAATAAACGTCCGCCAAACAATATTTTAACCTGTTAAACAACGATTAATAACACATGTAGTTATTAAATCAGAGCCGTACAGACACAGACGCCTGTACACTAAAGTAAACGGGGAGGTTATCTATAAAAAGCCCTGTAACGTTCACATTTCTCCACCGATTTAAATAAGTCGCTTTTAGTAGAGGGTTTATGATCTACGTGGACTAAAAAAAATATTATTATTATTATTATAAAACATATACAATTATATATATATAATATATAATAATATTATATATTTTTTAATATATAATAATTATATATATATATATATATATATATATATATATAATTGTTAGGGTTAGGGTTACCCTTTTATATAAATAAAACATAAGTATGCCATATATTTTATATGTTTTATAAAACATAACATAAAAGGGCCTAATATTATATGTGAATATAAAATCAAACTCCCACTCGGTGGTAAAATAGGGGCCTTTTAAAATAGCCGTAGTATAATGCACTGAAAACAGCTGCTGTCTTAAAGCTGCACTTACCAGACAGCAGATTGTGAGAATACACCTATTAATATAAAACCACAGCATATTTATTGTTTTGATAATTAATTTCGATGCGTCTGGGAGATGAAACCTAAAGCTATATAACATCCTGTTCTACTATTCGTCTTATGCACTGGTTTTCATTTGTTGCATGATTTGTTGTATTTTGCAGACTGTCTATACGGTCTACTGGCCTAAAAAAAGCTCTCTAATAACATAAATGCAAACAGAATCTATGCATCTCTGTAGATGCTTCCTCCTTACATGTCTGACGCTTGACTCATTTAGCAGAAGTCTTCATCCAAAGCAAGATCACAATCAATATTGGAGCCACATAAAAATAGTTCTCGAAAAGTTCAGAGCAGAGTTCAGAGAAACGGAATCAGCCACACAGTTCAGTACTTCTTTCTTGGTGGTTACATTCGTGTCGTGGGTCACCTTTAGAAACATTTCAAATACACACTGAACTTTTTACACAGAACGCGTATTTATGTTTGGACAGAAAAACCAAAAAGCACCCATTTTGTGATGTTGAAATCGTTTTAAAAATGTTTTTAAAGTCAAAGGAGTGTGACTGTTATCGCTGGACAGAGAAGGGGCACAGCTTCACCAAACAGGAAGTTAGACATCACCGCCACACAGTGAAGCACGTTCATATCTTCCACAATCATCTGTCACAAACCTCACATCTCCAAGTCCTGCAGAGTCATCGCAATCTCACGCGGTCGGAGGGGGGGGGGGGGGGGGGGGGGGGGATGTACAGCTCTCCTCCTGCTCGGTCTGAAGGGTAGGTGGAGGAGGAGCTGATGATGATGATGGAGGAGAAGGGGTTTATTTCACTTCCTTTGCTGCGTGCTGGTTAGGAGGAGGAGGAGTAAGTGTGGGAGGAGGTGGAGGAGGTGGAGGAGGTTGAGTTCAGATCGTCCTGAGCTGTGTGTAGGTTAGGAGGAGGAGGAGTAAGTGTGGGAGGAGGTGGAGGAGGTGGAGTTCAGATCGTCCTGTGCTGTGTGTAAGTTAGGAGGAGGAGGAGTAAGTGTGGGAGGAGGTGGAGGAGGTTGAGTTCAGATCATCCTGTGCTGCGTGTAAGTTAGGAGGAGGAGGAGTAAGTGTGGGAGGAGGTGGAGGAGGTGGAGTTCAGATCGTCCTGTGCTGCGTGTAAGTTAGGAGGAGGAGGAGTAAGTGTGGGAGGAGGTGGAGTTCAGATCGTCCTGTGCTGCGTGTAGGTTAGGAGGAGGAGGAGTAAGTGTGGGAGGAGGTGGAGGAGGTGGAGGAGGTGGAGTTCAGATCGTCCTGTGCTGTGTGTAGGTTAGGAGGAGGAGGAGTAAGTGTGGGAGGAGATGGAGGAGGTTGAGTTCAGATCGTCCTGTGCTGCGTGTAGGTTAGGAGGAGGAGGAATAAGTGTGGGAGGAGGTGGAGTTCAGATCGTCCTGTGCTGTGTGTAGGTTGGTTCATATGGTGGAGGGGCAGTGATGAAGCAGGAGTGTCTGTGGGTTCTCCTCGCCGTGCTACAGCTCTCTCGCTGTAAGGAATGCAGAGGTAGGCTAAACACTCCAGAACCACCCGCTCTTAGAGGCTTTTGAGCTGGCGTTATTTGTTCCTCCTTTCTAAACCCGGGTCTGATGTCCAGAGGCCGTCTTACTGGATGAATTGTTCCCTTCTTTACCGCTAACATGATTGATGTGTTGGAGTGATTGACGTCGGTGCTTTGAGTTTGAGTACGAGGTGTCGATTGACCTGGACTCACTGCTCTTGGGTCAAGGTCCCAACGCTTAGACGTCTGCTCCCCCAGTGGCTGTTCCACAGTGGGAGACGTTTTCACCTCACTTCACTTTGAAAGGGAAAAGGTTTAAGGTTGAAGGTGTTTCACGTTTTGCTCGCTGCCAGTGTGACTCGTTGCTTCCTACCGGTGCTCTCCTCCGTGGCTCGTGTGCGTCACCTCAGACACCGCCTGCCTCTGCTCCTTTCAGAGATACCTCACCTCAGACCCCGCCTGCCTCTGCTCCTTTCAGAGATACCTCACCTCAGACCCCGCCTGCCTCTGCTCCTTTCAGAGATACCTCATCTCGTCGTCCACGAGGGCGCTCGGGTCCAGCTGCACTGTGCCGAGGCGCCCTGCGCTCGGGGGGTCGTCCCGTGGACGAAAGAGGAGCGCGGAGACCAAGGCACCGTCCGGAGGGTCTCGGTGAACGCGACGGACCGACACAACTCGTCAGCACGCTGTTCTCTGACGGTGCAGAACACCGAGGAGTCGGACAGCGGCCTGTACTACTGCGGCCAGCAGCTCGCGGCCCAGCTGGTGGTCCTCCAGCAGAGAGCCCCCCCCCCCCCAGTGTCCTCCTGCCAGGTTAGAGCCCCCCCCCCAGTGTCCTCCTGCCACGGTAGAGCCCCCCCCCAGTGCGTCCTCCCTGCCAGGTAGCCCAGCCCCCCCCCCCCCCCCCCAGTGGTCCTCCTGCCAGGTAGAGCCCCCCCCCCCCTCAGGGGTCCTCCTGCCAGGTAGAGCCCCCCCCCAGTGGTCCTCCTGCCAGGTAGAGCCCCCCCCCCCCAGTGGTCCTCCTGCCAGGTAGAGCCCCCCCCCCCCCCACCCAGTGGTCCTCCTGCCAGGTAGAGCCCCCCCCCCCCCCCCAGTGGTCCTCTCGCCAGGTAGAGCCCCCCCCCCCCCAGTGGTCCTCCTGCCAGGTAGAGCCCCCCCCCCAGTGGTCTCCTGCCAGGTTTAGGAGCGCCCCCCCCAGCCCCCCCCCCCAGTGGTCCTCTGCCAGGTAGAGCCCCCCCCCCAGTAATCCTTCCTGCCAGGTAGAGCCCCCCCCCCCCAGTGGTCCTCCTGCCAGGTAGAGCCCCCCCCCCAGTGGTCCTCCTGCCAGGTAGAGCCCCCCCCCCCCCAGTGGTCCTCCTGCCAGGTAGAGCCCCCCCCCAGTGGTCCTCCTGCCAGGTAGAGCCCCCCCCCCCCCCCCAGTGGTCCTCCTGCCAGGTAGAGCCCCCCCCCCCCCCCCCCCCCCCCACCCAGTGGTCCTCTCGCCAGGTAGAGCCCCCCCCCCCCCCCCCAGTGGTCCTCCTGCCAGGTAGAGCCCCCCCCCCAGTGGTCCTCCTGCCAGGTAGAGCCCCCCCCCCCCCAGTGGTCCTCCTGCCAGGTAGAGCCCCCCCCCCCCCCCCCCCCCCCAGTGGTCCTCCTGCCAGGTAGAGCCCCCCCCCCCCCAGTGGTCCTCCTGCCAGGTAGAGCCCCCCCCCCCCCAGTGGTCCTCCTGCCAGGTAGAGCCCCCCCCCAGTGGTCCTCCTGCCAGGTAGAGCCCCCCCCCCCCCCAGTGGTCCTCCTGCCAGGTAGAGCCCCCCCCCCCCCCCCACCCAGTGGTCCTCCTGCCAGGTAGAGCCCCCCCCAGGAACACAGCGGTGACGTCGTGTCGGTGTAACCCCTGCTCCTCGGCGCCCCCTGGTGCTGGTGTGTCCTCCAGGGACCCGGCGCTACAACATCAGCACCCAGGACGACGTGACGCTGGCGTGCCCCTGGGCGGCGGGACGGCCGGCCGGGACCCGCGTGTCCTGGAGACGGCGGCGCTGCGAGGGGGACAACAGCTACCACTTCCCCAGAAGGAGCGCTACCGCCAAACAGCGCTTCTTCAGCGAGACGCCGGCGGAGCTGCTCATAAGGAACGCCACGCGGGCCGACTCTGGGATGTACTTCTGCAACGGCACCGTGGTGGGCTACCTGAACGTGACCAAAGGTGAGTGGGGCCCACAGGACGGCAGCAATGGCAGAGATAAGAAACCTTCCGAGACCTTAATGACCTTTGTTTCCTGCAGGCCCTAAAGACAATCAACGAGGTGAAGTTCTATTCTATGTATTGTATTCTATACTGTATTGTATTGTATTCCATTCTATTCTATATTCTTTTCTATATTCTATATTCTATATTCTATATTCTATATTCTATATTCTATATTCTATACTCTATATTCTATTGTATTCCATACTCTATATTATATTGTATTATATTGTATTCCATACTCTATACTCTATATTCTATTGTATTATATTGATGTATATATAATCATCTTATATAATAAGAATCTTAAGAATATAATCATATTATCATCATTTACATCATTATATTGTATTCCATTGTATTATATTGTAAGGACCTTAATGACCTTTGTTTCCTGCAGGCCCTAAAGACAATCAACAAGGTGAAGTAGCTCCTTCTAGACATTCTATCACTTGTTCTAGATTATATTCTATTATATATATTCTATTCAATTTTCTATTATATTGTACTGTATTCTATTCTATTCCATTCTATATATTAGTATATATTATATTCTATTCTATATCCTATTATATTCTATATTATATTATTTAGATATTATATTATATTTGTATTATATTGTATTTTCTGTTGTATTGTATTGTATTTTTATCGTATATCATATTATATTGTGTTATATTATATTATATTACATTATGTTATATCGTATTTTAAGAAAGGAATTTGAATTGCCCTGCCCACACTCAGTTAGAGCCACGCCCACTTCACATTGGAGCCACGCCCACCTGGATAAAGTGTCGCAATAACAGAACGTCTGGGGTCTGGTCTCAGGTGGTCTCTCCTAGCGTCTGGTCTCTCCTAGCGTCTGGGGTCTGGTCTCTCCTAGCGTCTGGGGTCTGGTCTCTCCTAGCGTCTGGGGTCTGGTCTCTCCTAGCGTCTGGGGTCTGGTCTCTCCTAGCGTCTGGTCTCTCCTAGCGTCTGGGGTCTGGTCTCTCCTAGCGTCTGGGGTCTGGTCTCTCCTAGCGTCTGGGGCCAGCGGGTCCATCTGAGAGCCGGTCCGGTAGAGTCCGAGTTCCAGCGTAAGCTCTGTGGTCGGAGGGCAGGATGAATCCGGGTCTCCAGAGCGGTTCAACACTGATCCAGAGGGGACGTGTTCTGACCCCACCATGTTCTGGTCTCGTTGCAGAAGGCGGGAAACGCCTCCCGATTTGGGCCATGGGGGTCGTCGTGCTGGGGTCCGCATTCGTCCTCCTCCTCGTCCTCCTCCTCGTCCTCACCTTCGTCTTCACCCTTGAGTGCCGGTGTGGAAGGGGGGAGCGTGGAGAGGAGGTGCAGGAGGAGGTGCAGGAGGAGGTGGTGGTGTACTCTGAGATCCCAGACAGATGTGGTGAGGATGAAACCACGTCTACCAATGCTTCACATCCTGAAACACCACAACATCTGTCTGTCTCTCCCTCCCCTCTGTCTGTCTGTGTGTGTGTCTCTATGTGTCTCTCTGTCTCTCTCTCTGTCTCTCTCTCTCTGTGTCTCTCTCTCTCTCTCTCTCTCTCTCTCTGTCTGTCTGTCTGTCCTCTCTCTCTCTCTCTCTCTGTCTCTCTCTCTCTTTTCGTCTGTCTGTTTCTCTGTATGTCTGCCTGTATTTCAGGCAGACCACTATCATGTCAATTTGTATTACAGCCCTTAAATCCCAGTCTTCCTCCCAAATCATTACTATTGTTGTTACTATTTGTATTCATCAGCAGCTCAACACCATGGACAACCTAATCTTGTACAATCGTTAATCTTCATGTTATCCCCCACACCCCTGTTGACAGTCTGGAACCAACTTTGAATGACAGGTCTGGAGGAGAAGACAGAAGGCCTCTACCACCTGCTGCTTCACCCTGCTCCTAGCGACGGCTGTGCTCCTAGCGACGGCTGTTATCATAGCAACAGCTGTTGCCATAGCGACAGGCTGTTATCATAGCAACCGCTGTTGCCATAGCGACAGGCTGTTGTCCTAGTTACAGATGTTGTCACAGTGATTGGCTGTTTTCCTGTGATGGATGTTGCTATAGCGACAGGCTGTTGACATGGTGACGGCTGCTGTCGTAGCGACGGCGTATCCTTTCTCTAAGAATAAAAGTGTCCAATGTAAAATGTAAATAGAAAAAAGGATGCAATGCATAAGAGTAGTAAGAAATGGCATTAATTCTTATGGCCCAGGGATCTTTGAATTTGCTTTTAATTGAATGTTTTATCGCCTTTAATTCTGCAGGAAGCAAAATGAATAGCCAAGTTTGACAAATGTGAAGTTTTTATCAAGCTAAAGAACCAGCAGCTCATCTGTGGCTCGTTTCTCTGTTCCAAACAAGAATAAACTAGACTTCAAAGGGCTTGCATTCAGTGTCTTTCTTTCATGCCAATACTCTGTACTCTGTAAGCTCTGTACTGCAATATTGCTCTGTGAGCATTAATATGTGTATTCAAAACATTCAATAGATGACAAATATGTATTTTGGTCGAATGGAGTTGAGGATCTGGGCCTTAAGGAGACGTGGGGTTCAGGAGGAGGATCTGGGCCTTAAGGAGACGTGGGGTTCAGGAGGAGGATCTGGGCCTTAAGGAGACGTGGGGTTCAGGAGGAGGATCTGGGCCTTAAGGAGACGTGGGGTTCAGGAGGAGGATCTGGGCCTTAAGGAGACGTGGGGTTCAGGAGGAGGATCTGGGCCTTAAGGAGACGTGGGGTTCAGGAGGAGGATCTGGGCCTTAAGGAGACGTGGGGTTCAGGAGGAGGATCTGGGCCTTAAGGAGACGTGGGGTTCAGGAGGAGGATCTGGGCCTTAAGGAGACGTGGGGTTCAGGAGGAGGATCTGGGCCTTAAGGAGACGTGGGGTTCAGGAGGAGGATCTGGGCCTTAAGGAGACGTGGGGTTCAGGAGGAGGATCTGGGCCTTAAGGAGACGTGGGGTTCAGGAGGAGGATCTGGGCCTTAAGGAGACGTGGGGTTCAGGAGGAGGATCTGGGCCTTAAGGAGACGTGGGGTTCAGGAGGAGGATCTGGGCCTTAAGGAGACGTGGGGTTCAGGAGGAGGATCTGGGCCTTAAGGAGACGTGGGGTTCAGGAGGAGGATCTGGGCCTTAAGGAGACGTGGGGTTCAGGAGGAGGATCTGGGCCTTAAGGAGACGTGGGGTTCAGGAGGAGGATCTGGGCCTTAAGGAGACGTGGGGTTCAGGAGGAGGATCTGGGCCTTAAGGAGACGTGGGGTTCAGGAGGAGGATCTGGGCCTTAAGGAGACTCGGCAGACTGGGATCATGTGGAATTATCCTAGAACAAGTCCTGTACGACATGTTCTACACTGATTAACATGACCAGTGGTTAACAGGTTAACATGACCAGTAGTTAACAGGTTAACAGGGTGAGGAGTTAACAGGTTAACATGACCAGTAGTTAACAGGTTAACAGGGTGAGTAGTTAACAGGTTAACATGACAAGTAGTTAACAGGTTAACATGACCAGTAGTTAACATATAGAAATATATATAGAAATATATAACTGACAAGGAAACACAGGAGATTAACCAACACCTCAGTCGTTTATTTTTGTTTATTGTAACAGTTGAACTGACATTGAAAATCCAATAAAAAATGCATTAAATGCAAACATCTAACTGATTTACTAAATCATTGTTTTGCATCAGTCCATCATCGCCTTGGGGGCGGGGGTTTTAACCTCACGTCTGCGTAAATGACGCATGGAGAAATGTTTTCCTTCACCAATCCTGGTCCTTGCTGGCCAGAGGGGCGTGGCCTGTTTGCATGCTTTATACTGGCGTAATCAACAAGCCCCGCCTCCTAAAGAAACATTTTCAGACAACTTTAAATGTGTGAAAACAAGAAAGATTATGAAAAAAATAGATTTACTTAAACTGAAAACGTAATTTATGAAACTGATTTAAAGTATTATTGTAATGTCATTCTGTCGTGTTTGAAATGCTCTAACAATAATAAGAATGAAATATATATATATATATGTAATATAATATGTAATATGTAATAAGCCTACCGTCTTCTCAGCGGAGCCACTGCAGGGCGCTGCTTTACCTTCAACCCAAAAATAACTCATGTTAGGGACAGCTGGAAATGCAAATGGTCAAACTTTCATGAACTTTTGACCGAGTGAAAAATCGTCGTGAGTTGAACCATCTCTACCTCCAGCTTCATTAATCCTGCAATATCTTCTCGGATATTGAAAACACACGAAGTACAATCAAAGTATCTGGTCCGCCTGGGGGGACCGAGAGACCGGTAAAGAGAAAGCGAAACTTATCCAGGCGAGAGAGCCTGCGCCGACACCAGGTCGCTCCCAGATCGCTGCGTTTCCAAACGCAATCTCAATCAAAGTTTTTGATTGTTGCTGCTGCCTATCTGTGTTTCTCGTAGAAGCGTCATGCCGCGGATGGACCTGTGTCTGGAGGCGCTGTCCGCCCTGACCGGCTGCTCCGTGGAGGCCACCGCGGCCGAGTCGCAGCTCACGCCGCAGGACATCGTGAACATCGCGGCCCTGAAGCAGTTCTACAAGCAGGAGGGCTTCAAGGAGCTGGAGTACCCCAGCCTGGGCTCTCTGTCGCTCACGGGCAACGATGAAGACGTGGACATGTACAGCTCCCCCCCGGCTATAGAGGGGGGGCCCAAACCGGAGCCCACGACCAGACCCTCGGTTAAAATCAACCCTGCCACCTTCTTCGACCCCCCGTTCGACTACGACTTCACCAACTTAAAGGTGCGTGACGTACAAGCCGTTTGCGTCAGGTGTGTGTTTGTACACACACCAGGCCTGTCCCAACGGGGCGGCAGGCCTGGATCCCCCCTCCACCGAAATAGTGTAGCAATAGTCATGGCGTCCATGTAGAATAACACTGACTATGGTTTCAGTTTCATGGTCTCCCACATAACCGAGGCCAGGAGACCGTGTTCATACTCAGACAGACCACCAGGGAGCGCCAGAGTGTCCCCTCCTATTTCCTTATCATACATGTCATGTCTGTAGCCAGTTAGTGTTAAGCCAATCACATCATAATGTTACTCTGTAACCAATTAGTGTTAAGTCAATCACATCATAATGTTACGTCTGTAGCCAATAAGTGTCAAGCCAATCACATCCTAATGTTACGTCTGGAGCCAATTAGTGTTAAGCCAATCACATCATAATGTTACGTCTGTAGCCAATTAGTGTTAAGCCAATCACATCCTAATGTTACGTCTGGAGCCAATTAGCGTTAAGCCAATCACATCCTAATGTTACGTCTGGAGCCAATTAGTGTGTGGCCAATGAAAGACATGGGTGTTTGGTATTCAGCCAATAGTCATCCGTCTCCCCCCTCCCCCCCCCAGGACGGCAAGCGGACCTTCCTGCGAGGCGAGGAGCGCTACGTGCGTCCGTGCGGCTGGAGTCGCGTGGCGCTGCGCGTCCTGGGCTACGACGGGGGCGACGCCTGGCTGGGGACCGGCCCCTCCTCCTGGCCCGTCAGTTACCACGGCAACCGCATGGACGGGGCCCTGGGCGTCACGGTGACGCGCCGGGGCCCGGCCACCGAGGGAGAGGGGCCCGACTTCCTGGAGGCGGCGGCGGCCAGCCTGGTCGCCGGGGCGACCAACGGGCGCGGCGTGTACTCGTCGCCCGACGTGGGCGTGGCCGAGAGCTTCTGCAAGAGGTTCCGTTCCCGCGGCGACGGGAAGACCTACAAGGTGGTGCTGCAGAACCGGATCAACCCGCAGCACAGGAAGAAGTGCCAGAGGGAGGGGTACTGGCTGGTCACCATCCCGGAGGGGTACAACCTCGCCCAGACCCGGGCCACCGTGCAGCTCGCTCTGAGACCCTACGGCATGCTGCTCAAAGAGGACTGAACCTCCCTCTCTCTCCCCCTCTCCTCTCTCTCTCTCCCCCTCTCCTCTCTCTCTCTCTCCCCCTCTCCTCTCTCTCTCCTCTCTCTCTCCCCCTCTCCTCTCTCTCTCCCTCTCCTCTCTCTCTCCTCTCTCTCCCCCTCTCCTCTCTCTCCCCCTCTCCTCTCTCTCCCCCTCTCCTCTCTCTCTCTCTCCCCTCTCCTCTCTCTCTCTCCCCTCTCCTCTCTCTCTCTCTCCCCCTCTCCTCTCTCTCCCCCTCTCCTCTCTCTCCTCTCTCCCCCTCTCCTCCTCTCCTCTCTCCCCCTCTCCTCTCTCTCTCTCCCCCTCTCCTCTCTCTCCCCGCTCCTCTCTCTCTCTCCCCCTCTCTCCCCTCTCCTCTCTCTCCCCTCTCCTCTCTCTCTCTCCCCCTCTCCTCTCTCTCTCCTCTCTCTCTCCCCCTCTCCTCTCTCTCCCCCGCTCCTCTCTCTCTCTCCCCCTCTCCTCTCTCTCTCTCTCTCTCCTCTCGTCTCTCTCTCCCCCTCTCCTCTCTCTCTCTCTCCCCGCTCCTCTCTCTCTCTCTCTCTCCCCCTCTCCTCTCTCTCTCCCCCTCTCTCCCCCTCTCCTCTCTCCCCCTCTCCTCTCTCTCTCCTCTCTCTCTCCCCTCTCCTCTCTCTCCCCTCTCCTCTCTCTCCCCTCTCCTCTCTCTCTCTCTCTCTCTCCCCCTCTCCTCTCTCTCCCCCTCTCCCTCTCCCTCTCAAGTTACATTTGATCCTCTTAATCAGGACTTTGTTTGATTGACATGCAATATAAATAAAGATCAGATCCCAGATATAGATTATTTAAATCACATACCATATCCTATATCACTTAAAGATTTGATTGTTTTTTTTATTAGTTTTTAAACATCGTCAGCACACACACACACATAAACACACACACACACACCCGAACGCACACACACACTCACACACAAAGAGCCCCCCTCTCCCCAAACACACACACACCTGTCCGGATGCAGCATCCAATGAGAAACAGGAAGCTGAGGAGAGCAGAGGCAGGAAGTAGAACTGCCAGCAGGATCCAACATGGCGGACTCTTGGGCTCTGAAAGAAGACAACGCTGATGAGCATCTCCACTCCCAGAGGCTAACCTTGCTAACCTCCCAGAGGCTAACCTTGCTAACCTCCCAGAGGCTAACCTTGCTAACCTCCCAGAGGCTAACCCGGTCGTGTGCTAGCGTCACATCACATTCTTTTAGAGCTACAAATGAAACTGGAAACTAAATACAACCGTATAAAATAAAGTGTGGATGAGAGCATCTCCGAGATGACTGCACGCTTACCTCAGTCTAGACTTGTTACTGTGTGAACCCCCCCCCCCCCCCCCAGGTATTTATCAACCCCTGGCTACAGGCCTGGTTGGCTCATTCCAAAATACACATGGATACCGTTGAGATGTTTTGAACTGTGAAGTATAAACATATATATATATATATAAATGGGGAATGTCTGCTGATATCTGGGTTTAAATAAAGCATTGAATGAACCCATGTCTAGTTGCACTTCTTCTGGTCTCAGCTGCTCCTGTAGAATCCACCAGGGGGCGCCGTGGTGCAATTATTTAGTTCTCAGTAATTAACTGTAAGTATCTTTAAATTGGCTGAATAAAACGTTTGAGGGACAATTGCGGAGGCTCACTGTCACCCCCTCCAGAAGGCCCAGAATGGTTTGGTCTGCCCCTGCAGCTCGTGCACGTCTGGACCATCGTGGTGCAAACCAGCTGAGCGCTGGTTTGCACCACGATGGTCCAGACGTCTTTCCCCAAGAAAGGGAAATCAGGGTCACAGCAAAGAAAGGAAAGGAAAGGCAACCTGGGGCAAAAAGGACTCTCACTGGTATCTTTCAAAAGGAAGGTTGAGCACTACGAGTGGTTGAAGAACCACGGTTCATGGTTCATGGGTCATGGGTCATGGGTCATGGGTCATGGTTCACGGTTCACGGGTCACGGGTCACGGGTCACGGGTCACGGGTCACGGGTCAGGGTTCAGGGTTCAGGGTCAGGGTTCACGGGTCACGGGTCACGGGTCACGGGTCAGGGTTCAGGGTTCAGGGTCAGGGTTCACGGGTCACGGGTCACGGGTCACGGGTCAGGGTTCACGGTTCACGGTTCACGGTTCACGGGTCACGGGTCAGGGTTCAGTGTTCACGGGTCACGGGTCAGGGTTCAGGGTTCACGGGTCAGGGTTCAGGGTTCAGGGTTCACGGGTCACGGGTCAGGGTTCAGGGTTCAGGGTTCATGGTTTAAGTGTAAATCAGCAGTTGTTTAGATTGAAGGCAGTCAGAGAGGAATTAATTTGGAGCATAATTGCATTGTTTTCCATTGCACATGAATTAATCAATATCATAAATGAATCAGCATTACAATGTCACATGGCATTAGGGTTAAGGGTTAAGGGACGTTTCCACAAATAAAACATCTAGTGAAGTTTCAGTATATTGCATTTCCCAATGAATGGGATAAAACTAAGATGGTGTTTTTTAGCGTTGTCTTATACCTTGGTAATGATACTTAAATCAACATGAAAAT